>VCJN01001062.1:0-16128 GCA_006384855.1 Tetraselmis striata | reverse complement strand
GATTCTCTTGACGCTCTCCCTGTAACCAAAAGACACATTCAACGACGGTGGGGGTCATGTTGGATCACGAGCAGGCGGGTGACTCTTCGCCACCACCCCCCCCCGCGCCCCCCTACCTCTCTGTCTCGCTAGGGCGCGCTTAGTTCAGCAGTCGACCACCTGGCTGCAGTGACAGCAACCTAGGCGATTAGCACAGGCCGGGGGCCAGTCAATGCCCTGGTGAGAATCGCGTTGGATTGCCTGGTTGGAGACGTTGTCTGGCCTTCCCGCTGGTCAGTTTGACCGCCGAGACCGCTCGAGGCGTGTCAGAGTTGGAGAATTGAGGTTGACGAGTGGCCCGCCACTTCACGCACACGCCTGCGGGACCACGAGTACCTAGAGGTCAACGCTGTCAACAAGTCAAGGTTTGCGCTTGTGATTTCTTTTGGGCCAGTCCCCACTCGCATTCTCGCCGAGTTCGGACTGCTGACCTCTGAGTGGCTGTTACAGGCCAAACGGTGCCCTTTCCGTTGACTGGCGACGAATCTGGTTTTCACAGACTGCCACGCACTCTGCTGTACACGTGACACGTTAGCATTTTGCGGGCAGCGGGCCACCTCAAAAGGAGATCTAAACGGCTCGGGTGGGGGGCAGTGCTCCCATGGCCGCCTTCGTCCTATACGCCTGTCCATGTAACTTCCTCTGGCCTCATATTCAGCGGCACCACAATGCCCACTTTCTGAATATGCCCCTGCGGCTTGCAAACCTCACTGTATAATTCCGAATTCGGTTAACCGTGCTTCATGAAGCATCCAAGGTAACGGACCGCTGCGCGTGACAGTGCAGTGAATGCCAGCATAGCTGAAGCTGACTTTGCTCACGCTTGCTGTGCTGCACTGCCCCCCAGCCTCACACTCTCCAGCCAGCCACCGAGAAGAGCAATATGCATGGGATACTCAGCGGTAAGCCGTGTCCTACCACATCCAACGAGTCATCGTTGAGTGTTAATTATGCGCGGCCGATCACGGGCTCTTAACCAACAATCCCCCCCCCTCCCCCCTTCCATTTTCCACCCCTCGCTTTCTCGCACTGCTGATTGACAGAACCTGTCCACTAGTGACAAACATCGCAGTGTTTACCCTGCTATCTGCTTCGTGGGACAGCAGGCTTTTCGACCTATCAGGTCTGTGCTTCTGCGCAGTGGCCACGCTCTCCGCAGTGGATTCTTACTTTGATCAATGACCAGACCACGTAATTTCTCCGATATCCACTATTTCGGTGCTTGTGCCTTCAGCCCACATTGGGTTTTGATAGTAAAGCCGGACCACACGGGGTCGCTTTCAAGCACGACAAACACCCGTGCTGTATATTCCCGAGGGAGCGTCAGCACCTGCCGGAGTTCAGGCGGTGGCGAACCTGAAGCACCTCCCAGTCATGCCACATCGCACCCCCAGTCCAAGCGCGGCAGTACCAGTCGAGGTAGCACCCGCTCCAGGCAAGGCAGCAATCGCAGCCAGCGGTCTAGGACTTCCAGCAGGCCAGTTGCAGACACATATGTCTGCAAGACCAGGTAGTTCATACATGCTGCCCGCCATGAATCGAGTGCCACAAATACTTCAGGGGCGCATACTCACGGCCATTGCCTTGCTTCAGGTCAGCTGGTGACTTGTTGGACCGTGCATTGGAGCGGATTGGTGGAAGCCTGTTCCTCAATCAGGAAAGGCTTGACCATTTCCAGGCGGATGGGCCGCTTTGACCCGGTAAGTGTTTTGGTGCCAGATTTACTCATTCTGGCATGCAGCGCATGATGGTCGGCTATGTAATTTATCATATGGGATCAACACACATGCAATATGTGCAGGTATTTGCAGGCAAGTATCTGCCGAAGAACTGGGAGTCATTGACGCAATCCAGGGGAGTGGAAAGGTTCCCACGCTGTGCAGTCGTTGGAAACAGGTACTGGAATTATGCTTGCTGAAATTGTGGCGTGTTCACTGCAGTGGTCACGCTCTGGAGTGAGGCTGACTGTGCTGTACTTCGTCCCATCTCTAGCGGGCACCTTACATTGAGCCGTTATGGACGGGTGATAAACTCCTTTGACGCTGTGATTCGCACGAATCAGGCCCCAACAAAGGTCTGAAACATGCTATGTGTCAAGCGTCCATCTGCCTACCACATGCCGGTTTGCCTCGCCCTGAAAATATCCTCCATGTTGCTGTTCAGGGTTATGGGCACCTTGTAGGCCACAAAAACCACGTTCCGCCTCATCAACCGCGCAATGGGAAGGAGATACCAGGATGCTATGGAGAGCCGATTCAGGGCGTCTTAGAAAAGTAAAAGGCACCATTGAAGCCGCATCAAGCAAGGTATACCTGATTTCCTCTTGTTTCTGTATCGGCATGTGCTACCGCCGTAACTGACATTCCAAATTCCAATACAGTATTCCAGGCTCAGGACAAGGTCCAAGATCAAGGAGAGGCTAAACGCGGGCGACGGTACTCTGTCCAGACTTGCTGGTATGAAGACATAGCCTTCACCTGCTTTGTGTTTGCATGTTCATATACCCATATGTTCATTGCTTCCTGAGGCGAGATTGCAGGCCCAGCGTTTCACATCCCACTGATACCGTTTTTTTCTTAATGTACAGATAACATGGCCCTGAAACGCCTCGGGGTGACGGAGGACATGTTGGCTCGCTTGCACCAAGAAAGGGGAGTTATCAAAGACCTCAAGTCTATCATGGCAGGGGTTGGTGACTCGGATGTTAAGGTGAGCCCACAGCCACGGTCTGCAAATACAAGCATTGATTTCGATACCCACGTACTAAGAGGCATTGGTGCAGGTTGCCGCCGGGCGGTTCCCCATTGAGAAGAATGTGACAGTTATCCTGGTCGCTGAGGCTTCGTCCACTAGGCAGGAGATGGAGCAATTCATCAGAGCAGCTCGGGCTATTCGACCTGATGTGAAAGTTGTTATTCAAAGTGGCAAGACCCGAAAGGTATTCGCCGAAAACCTAAGCTTTTGCTTCTGTGAGATCTGCCCTCGTGCTTCGCTTACATTTTACTTGATGGTTGCAGGTTGTGGAGGACATGCTTGCCATCTGGACTCGGCGCCTGAAAGCCTGCTGGGGTTTGGACACTACAAATGGCTCAAAGGCAGGCGAATTTACTTGCAGAATCGCAGCTCCATCAATGCGGTAATGCGTAACGTGTCCCTGTCCATTGGCATGGTTGCTCATCAGATGTTACGTGCGCAGGATGTCGGGAGTCGAGCAACCACTGGCATCCTAGCCACTATCGCAATGCTGAGGCAATGCGACAACGTTACTTTGTATGGTTTCGGACCTCCATTGCGGGGGACTGGAAGTGCCCCCTTCCACTTCTACGATGTGAGTATCACAGCCTCTAATGCCCATCCTCACAGAACGAATCGGCAGCAGTTTCACTTAAGCAGACCTTGCCTTTGACATGCAGGGTCTTCTCAGTCGCGACTACAAGAATGCCTCTACAGACGTACACAATTTTAGTGCGGAATTCCGGCTGCTGAAACAGCTCAGCGATGAAGGCTACCTGCATATCTGCAACGAGCAGGACTCGCGCCTATGCGGTTATAGTGACCCTATGGTCAGCAAGATTCAGACAGAAGCACTTCTAACCGGCGGGTCCGAAGACGGCCCCGATGAGGGTGAAGACAAGCAGGGCGATCTCGACGAAGACGATGAAATACCTGCTGAGGATGAGGACATAGACGACAAAACGTTGCTTGCCTCTCGAGCAAATCACTGGCCATCGACGCCAAAAGATGTTGATGAGGGCGAGGAGCTAATGCAATAAATCAGAAACATAAGCATTGTGTGAGACGGTGCACTGCCGCACTATTCATGTCTGAGCAGAGGTCGTACTACGATCCTTTTTAATCAGTAGCAACTCAGAATTCAGTTCAAATTCTTCCCTGCCTATGTGTCCCGATCTTTCGCATGGATTTGTGGCACTGGCATCTGTGCCATCTGTAATCCGCACTAGAATGTGCAGTTGCTATTCAGGCGCACAATGCTTGCAAGCTTCTCTGAGGCTCTCATCCTGCCCAAAGTATCCACCAGATACAGCCATCAAAACATTGAGTTGAGCCACGATTTCATCTGCGCCTTGCAGGTGTGCGCAGTGAAGGCTTGTTTGCAGCATAGAACAATGCCGGAACAGACTTCGGAAGTAGGATTCGCAGTCGGCCGAAAGTGGTTTCTCCAGACTGCAGGGCACCATCCATTGCTCAGATAGAAGCAAATCTGCAGCACTCAAAGCTGCCCGCACACAAGCCACTGCATGTGACCATTCGCGTAGTAGCGCTGGCTTGTTCCCGCATGTTAACGGTCACTACAAACTCAACAGCATCTCATCAGGGGGCCTTACCATGCTGCTAGTGCATACAACCATAGAGGTAGGCTATCTGGCACAGAACTGTAGTCAGGTATGCCGGTAAACCTCTCCACCAGTCTCCCAAACAGTCTGGCCATGCTTACCTGAGAGGATAACAACAACAACGTCAGTGTGGGGCTGCCCCACAAATTACTGGGAATTCGCCACGGAAACTGCGAGAGAAATCTTACGTAATCAAGACTTCGTAGGTAGCACAGCTGTGGAGGATGCCCACTTGGGAAGGCTACAACAAGTTGCAGGGAGCACAATATGCACATTCCAGCATTTCAGCACAATCGCATGTACTATGTTGACTGGCACAATGGCAGTGCTGTCAATGCCAGTCTACATCTCGTGGACAGACCTCCACCTCCAAATTGATCCAGGTGTCCTATGCTGAAAATTTCCCACTTGGAGAGATCATCTGTGCCAGGAATTTCTGCAGCACGGTTGTTGGCGCCACGTATCCGGCCAAGGGTAGACCCACACCACAGTAGGTCTACCTTCATGCGAAGCTCTGAAAAAACAGCAACCATGGACTGTGCCCACGCCGCATCTACACTCGACGAGTGGCTGGGTAGAACGGGCTCTTCAACCACTGCAAACCTGTCAGGCCTGTGATCCCCAAAGAAGGCGTGTCAGTATCGTTTGCCAATACGAAGTGCAGAATTGCGCAAGAATATTACGCGGGGCGACTCAGCAGACCCTTCCGAAGAAGCTATGCCCACCACGGGGCGCTCTGTGGCGGCACGCACCGACTTGCCACGTCCTTTATGCTCTTGCTCGCGAGATCAGCCCGAACAACAGCAGGGCATTGCTTTGCTTCAAAGCGCACACGGGCTAGGTATTCCTCCGCAGAAGTTGCAGGCCCTTCGAAACTCGGCACACCTTCAGCAACAGGCAGTGCTTGCTGCTGCGGGAAATCGACATCGTCTTCACTTGAGCTCATCCCGGTGCGGCGGCGAGAGGCGCCGCTTTTTGCCACTGCACGATCGGGCTGGTGCTAAGGGATCAGCGATGACGCGTTGAGGGGCGAACTCGCGCCATCGGGCGGTGCGGAGCAGCGGCTGGTGCTGGTTAACTGGGGAAGATATCCACTACACTCGTGTGTACACGTGAACCGCACTCGTGAGGAAGCGTGACCTGCCACGCGGCACAGCAGGTGCACCAGGCAGGCGGCACGCCAGTGAGACGACCTGTTTGACCCATGCCCGATAGCGACGTAAGTAGTAGGTAGCGACCAGCAGTAGCGACGAGTAGGTGGCGACCTACGGCGGCATCGGAGGCGGACAGCAGTCGGTGCTTGTGGACGTCATATGCGATATGGTTCCTTAGCTTTACTTTTACGTACCTTGCGATCCTTGTTCCCGCCCCGCGGCGGTTCCCTTTGTAATCGAGGCTCAACTTTTTTGGCATGCCCCGTGCTCTTCCCTTTCCGGTCTGTCCTAAACTAGTTTATGGGGTTTCCTCCCTTTCCCTAACCGCTTTTCGGCTGCAAGTGCTGCTCAGTGGTACGGGAACTAGGCGCCTGTCGTTGCGCCCTTTTTGGGTGCAGCACGAGTAGACAAAAAAGCAGCCATAGCAGTTGAGCCTGCTATCTTCCAGTTTTGGTAGCGATGTTAAAACTCTCGTAACATGTTACGAGCAAGGTATCCCCAGGTTGTTTAAGCAAGACCACACTCGCCTCACCACCCGTGTATGAAATTCTCATCTTTACGTCCGTACGTTACCATGTCAGATGGAGAAGAACCCGTCGTTGAGCCGCGACGCTCGAATCGCTACAAGCAAACGTGAAGGCACAGTTTGCATTGTTGCGCGAGCTTGCAACCGCGTCGGCGCAATTGACGGCTCGTGATGACAGTGTTGATGGAGACGGGGCACATGGCTCCGGTTCCCGGCAGCGCATCGCGGGACACCCGACAGCAGCGCGGGAGCCGCAATGCGCCCCGACTTGCTAGAGCTAGCCCAGGGCGGCCGTGTCGGAGCAAAATAATCCGTGAGTGACGAGGACGACTACCTCGCGGTGCTAGAGCTACTGCAGCGAGCAGAGTCTGGTTACGAGGCCGTTCGACCGGTCAGCCGAGTGTCTATCTGGACTCTTCCCCCTGAGCACCGAACTAACGAATAAGTACCTCAAGCAGGATGACCGGCGTCTGCCGGCCAAGGAGGAGTATCTTTGGATGTCGTGTTTCGGCGCCCACATGGCAGCACTTTTCGTAGCTCTCGACGAGATGCTATCCTATGTCCCTGCTGCAAATCAAGACTTCGCCCCCTACCTCGCAGGTGCTCGGAATCACGCCGAAGCCGTCAACAAGGCGTTTCGCTTTCGTTAGCTTTTGGCTTTCCAACGGAGGCTTAATGAGATCAAGCGTGTGCACGGTGATCAAGGTGTTCTTGACGCCGTGTCGCAAGCCCAACATTTTCAGCCTTCTTCTGAGCATCTGCTAGGTTCTGCGATTTTTGGGGACCTTATGAGGGACTAGAAGACAGTTGCCAGCAACGCCAAAGCAACGCTACTGCTCGAGTAGCGGCAGCGGCTGCATGGCACGGGCGTGGACGTGGGCGTGGTGGTGGGCGCGGGCGTGGCCGCGAAGGTGACGGTGTGGGGCGCCTTTCGTCGGAGCTGCTGGCGCTTTGCGAGGCCACCTTTTGGTGAGCGCCGCAAGGCAAACCCTAGCAGCTCAACGACGGGATGATCGCCCTGTGTCATGACCATTACCCCCCCCCCCCCACCTTTCAGACTTCATTTAGACCTTCCTCGGTGCGGCGCTTCTTACAGCTACAGCCGAGTGCGGCTGAACCATCCGCACGCCTGCGCATGCGGCTCAACCAACCGCCTCCCGTACCATCTCACCGCTGCGTGAGTCGGTTGTCACACTGCATGTTACAACTAGTTCGCAACGACCAAGCTTCGCGCGTGTACGTTACGCGCTCGACAGGCGCTACGAGCGCGAAGTGCGTGCGGGGCGGCCCTCCTACCTAAACCTATCCCCGCAAAACCGTATTGGTGATGTTGCAAACCCGTCCAAAAACTACCGGCCAACCGCCGAAAACCTAACCGCTGCCACCGAGTACTTTGCTAACAATAGCCGCCCCTCTATTACTCTGTCGGCCAAGCGCCGCACTTGCGTAATTGACGAGCCCGAAGCTGTTGCCCCTTGGGCTGCTTCACTCCGGTCTCGGCTGCATGACGCGTTCGGCTCAGACGAGTTGTGACATCGGACCCTCGATATACTCTCCAGCTCCCTCACCGCTCAGACACTCAAGAGCTACGCCGGCAAACTGTCTCAGTTCGCGGAGTTCTGCCACGACTCCGAGAACATCAGCCCGTTGGAGGCGACCACTACTACTGTCGTCCGGTACGTTGCTTGGGTTGGTGAGCGGGGGCACATTGGAGCAAAGTTGTTGCAGCCCTATCTGTCCGCAATCAGCACGTTTTTCAAGCTGCACAACCTCGACCCGATCGCCAAGGACAGCATGTATGCACCTTACGCAGCTCGTCGTGGCATGATGTTACGGCAGCGCCGCCTGGAGGCTGCCCCTTTGCGAGTCCCTCCGCATGTTGATGTCGCTTACAGCTTCGTCGAGCAGGCATAGTTGATTGTGCCTGCTCCCATCCCAAAGTACCAGTACAACTTCTGAGCCCTCCCGGCCTCGGTTGTCAACTTCATGTTCTTTGCTAGGGGGCTTACCGGCGTGTCCTCCCGAGTGCAGGATGTGCATGTCGACGATTACAACAATACCCCGCAGGTGTACCGCGAGAAAGGCCGCGCTGGTCGACGGGGTCCCGACGACCTGCGCGTACGGCTCCTTCCAGTATCGGAGCACCTACCCCCGCGTTGCACGTCTCATGCACCACTTCATCAACCACGTTCAGTCTACCCCCCCTGGTTCATGGTGCTATGGCCGAGACAAACTTTTGAGCGGTCACCCCAAGCGAGAAGTCCAAGTCTTGGACCGCCGCTACAATGTCGGACTGACTCGCGACAGCCGTTCGTCTTTTCGGCGCTGCCCCTCCGGAAAAAGGGCGATTATTGAGTCAAATGGGCACATTTCTGGACTCAAAATTGCACCCCCCTTAATTCAATATTGTACCCCTTCTGGGGGGTGCAAATTTGAGTTACGCCTAACACTGTACGAATGTACTGTGAAACTGGCCTGTGACACATTCCTTTTCTTGCCAACACTGTACGAGGTACTATTCAGTGAAATGAACCTGCACTATGTACTACACGCCTGTCCACCGCCCTTTGACAAGATGCGTCGCTACCCTTCCATGCTAACCGTTTTTTTTTGGCCTCGAATATGCTACGCCGCCACTGTGCTTCCCACTCATCTACCCCTCGCAAGCTCCCTCGCGCTTGTATTCTTTGAGGCATCTTAACGCTTCTCGGTGCACAAAAGCATGGCAGACCATCCTAGCAGAGCAAAACGCACATCTACCCGCTTGCAGAGTCTTGTGCGTGGCGGGGACATCTGCGGCTGCACTTGGCTTGACCCAACGAGCGGGGCTCTCGACACACTGCTAGTGACCCCCATGGCGCAAGATTCTCCGCAGATGCACTTGCGTTCCGGCAGGAGGGCGTCTCAGGCGTCAATACCCACGACTCAGCCCATGAGGCCCATGCAGCCGGGCGGTGGGCAACATGGAAGCGGACCGCTATGGCTTGGGGCCGGAGATTCGCAGCCTTCGCCTCACGGCGAGCCTCAGCCTGACCCCCCAAGCCTCAAGGAGCGCCACCTTTGGTCCCTCTCCTAGGAGCGATTCCAACGGTACGCGGACTCGCATCTTCGCTCGCATCTCTCATCAGGGCGCCGTGGGCTGCGTTAAGCGCACCTCGCCGTCGCGCATCTCGACATAAGTGGTGAAACCCGCCCCGTTTCCCACCCGTTTCGTGTTTTCGTCCTTGTCTGCCAACGACCTCTAACACCTCATGCACGATCCGCAGTACCCGATGACCTCAGACTCCAAGGGAGGGGCAGGGACGAGAGCACGGTGAACATGCGGGCCTTCTTGGCCTCTGAACACCACCGGCTTGTGTACAACGAGCTGCGGGGGATTTGCAACGAGTATGTCCAAGAAGCTCACCGGCAGATGCCAATCTCGTCCCCTGGGAAAATGGCCCGGCAAAAGCCCTCGTCATGGCAGACCCGGACTGCGGCTCGGGTCCTGCCAATGTCGACGGCGTGGCCCGGGGGGGGGGGGGGGGGGGGGGGGGGCTGCTGTGAGGAGATATTCTCACGATATATATATACGACACACTCTCGCAGTGTGTCATCCACGGATCCTCCGCGCTTTTGATAGTGCGCGGCTATCAAAAGCTACCTCCTTACAGTAAAGCGCGGAGTCCACGGATCGAATCCCGGTGTGGGTCGGTTCGCGGATGTCACGCATTACAGACGATATGATGTGACCAACTAACAGTATCATATCATACCGTGGCCAACTAAAAGTGCCAACCGCTACACCTACCTTTCAGGGGGATGGAATGTGAGGAGATATTCTCACGATATATATACGATACACTCTCGCAGTGTGTCATCCACGGATCCTCCGCGCTTTTGATAGTGCGCGGCTATCAAAAGCTACCTCCTTACAGCTGCTCCGCATCATTTTTCTCAATTGCTGCGCGCTACTCACTGCCGTCAGAAGGGGGCAAGATGTGACAATTGTCGACGCCTTGAAGTTGGTCGTCGGACGAGATTCGGCGACTTTAAGGGCGCATCTCTCGGAGCACCTCGGCAAGCAACGTGGGTTCGTGTATGCGAGACGGCGAGAACCATGCCGGCGGCGAAAGAGATGCGGCACTGGAACCCGGAGGCCCACATTGGGGACGACGGGTACGTCCTCCCGGACGTCGAAGCAACGGTGGCTGAGGCCACCGCTGGTACGACTCACTGGCGAGCAAGATATGCGGAGGGTGGAGAAAATTTATAGGTAGAGGGTGGGATTACCCGCATCTCCACAGTGGCTGCATATGAGCGCTCGCATCTCTCGCGTACAAACCCGTGTACTGTCGCTCCTAGCTCTTGTAACGCTGCCATGTGCAAGGAGCCCTTTGTCGTTGTCACGTCGCCATGGTTCACTCACCTGTATTTGCTCCTACCGCTGCTGGCGGCCTACAAGGCGGAAATCTATCGCGTGCAGATTCCGAGCACCTACTTGACGCAAGGGCCCCGCCCACAAATGAACTACCTCCATAGTCTGTTGACAGCGGGTCGTGTACTTCTGATCGCGTCAAAGCACCCAAGAAACCCCAACACCAAGAGACGCCTTGTGGTTGGTCGTCGGAAGAGATTCGGCGACTTTAAGGGCGCATCTCTCGGAGCACCTCGGCAAGCAACGTGGGTTCGTGTATGCGAGACGGCGAGAACCATGCCGGCGGCGAAAGAGATGCGGCACTGGAACCCGGAGGCCCACATTGGGGACGACGGGTACGTCCTCGCGGACGTCAAAGCAACGGTGGCTGGGGCCACCGCTGGCACGACTGGCGAGCAAGAGATGCGGAGGGTGGAGAGATCGAATTGACCGTAAAGGGTGGGATTACCCGCATCTCCGCAGTGGGGGCAGGTGAACGCCCGCATCTCTCGTGTACCAACCCGTGTACTGTCTCCCCTAGCTCTTGTAACGCTGCCCTAGGCAAGGAGCCCTTTGTCGTTGTCATGTCGCCTTGGTTCACTCACCTGAATTTGCTCCTATAGCTGTTGGCGGCCTCCAAGGCGGAAATCTATCGCGTGCAGATTCCGAGCACCTACTTGACGCAAGGGCCCCTCCCGCGAATGGACTACCTCGACAGCCTGTTGACAGCGGGTCATGTACTTCTGATCGCGTCAAAGCACCCAAGAAACCCCGACACCAACGAACGCGCCTTGTGGTTGGTCGTTGGGCGACTTTAAGAGCGCATCTCTCAGAGCACCTTGGCAAGCAACGTGGGTTCATGTCTGGTCCGTGACAAGGGATTCATGCAGCTTGAAATTCGCGGCCATAGCCCCCTGGACAATACCTCATTAATCATAATCAACGATCACAACAAATCATTCTCAACCGCAGATAAGAGTTGAATCGACTCATGTCCGTAGATTTCGCAAACCGCACTTCCTTTGCTAGCGCGGCCGGGGCATTAGGGTACCAATTACAACATGCCTTAAGGCAGCCTCTGCGGTGCAGCGCTGCAACAATCTGCGGCGTGCCGCCAGCAAATATCAAGTATTAGCCTTACTGCCTTGCAGTCCGTATAGTATCGTCAAGCAGGTGCGTGTTCATATCCCTTCTATGCCATGCAGCCCCGCATACTAATAAATGGTTTGCAGCCATCTAGGCAATTAAAGCATGCCTTAAGGCAGCATCTGCGGTGCAGCGCTGCAACAATCTGCGGCGTGCCGCCAGCAAATATCTAGTATTTGCCCTACTGCCTTGCAGTCCGTATAGTATCGTTAAGCCGGTGCGTGTTCACATCCCTTCTGTGCCATGCACCCCCGCATACGAAAGGGTTTGCAGCCATCTAGGCAAATGGCTGCAGCAATCTGCGGCGTGCCGCCCGCAAATATCGGGTATTAGCCCTACTGCCTTGCAGTCCGTATAGTATCTTCAAGCCGGTGCGTGTTCACATCCCTTTCATGCCATGCACCCCCGCATACGAAAGGGTTTGCAGCCATCTAGGCAAATGGCTGCAGCAATCTGCGGCGTGCCGCCAGGAAATATCATGTCTTAGCCCTACTGCCTTGCAATCTGTATAGTATCGTCAAGCAGGTGCGTGTTCACATCCCTTCTATGCCATGCAGCCCCGCATACTAAATGGTTGCAGCCATCTAGACAATTCAAGCATGCCTTAAGGCAGCATCTGCGTTGCAACGCTGCAGCAATCCGCGGCGTGCCGCGAGCAAATATCAGGCATTAGTGGTACTGCCTTGCAATCTGTATAGTATTGTAAAGCATTGTAAGTGAATTAAATCCCCTTTTTGTCATAAAAATCCTCATACTGGAAGGTTGCCGAGCCGGCTCTTCACCCCCCACCGTCTTGGTCGACGACCGCTACTACCAGGTCGTAGCGGCGCCGCGTCAGGCTGGCGGGTCCTCTAAGCCCGCATCTCAACCACCGCCAGCGGGGTCCGGCGGAGATGGCTCCCAAAACGGCGCTGCAGCAGGTTTCTTGATAGAGCTTCGAGCACCTCCGCCCCTCCCCCGAGCAAGCCTGGTCCCTCGGAGACTGCCAAGCCGCCGAGTGGGCCTCAACCTTCGAGTGCGACGAAGCGCCCGCACGGTGCGACGAGCACGGGAGGCAAGAGCAGCTTGTCGCCCATTAAGCTGCGCAAGAAGCACTCCAAGAAGCGCGAACCGAGTCCTCCTTCAAGATGGCGATAGAGTTGGAGGACGACGACCCTTCCAGGCGTTAAAGCCGAAACGCGAAGCCACGTCAAGCCGCCAGGCGCCTTCGGGTGCCGCTGGTGGGAGTCGCAGGGCCACATCTTCCTGTGGCGGTGCCGCATCGCCGCCTCCCCGACCCGCATCTCCGCCTATGGAGGCAAGAGCATCAGGTTGTCGCCCATTAAGCTGCGCAAGAAGAATTCCAAGAAGCGTGGGCCGACTCCTCCTTTGAGATGGCGAAAGAGTTGGAGGACGACGACCCCTTCCAGGCGTTAAAGCCGAAACGCGAAGCCACGTCAAGCCGCCAGGCGCCTTCGGGTGCCGCTGGTGGGAGTCGCAGGGCCACATCTGCACGTGGCGGTGCCGCATCTCCGCCTCCCCGACCCGCATCTCCGCCTAAGGAGCCCTCATCTCGGGACGCGAAGCCCGCACCGCCGCCTGCGCCGACATCTCGCCCCAACGCCGCGTCGCTGTCAGCAGGGTTTAGAGGTAGCATCTCGTTGCGACGAACACAATCTTTGAGGTCGGCGATAGACTCGTAGGCCCGGGGCGTCTTCTCTGCGCGAGTGAGGCTCGATTTCCATGCTTGAAACGGCAGTCGCCACGCCCTCGCGTCCGCAATCTTCCAAGGTGAGGCGGATAGTACTTTACGCGACCGAGGGCGCGAAGAGGACACGCCGATGTGCCATTTTTAGTACTCTCGTATAGTATTGCATTGCACCTGAAATGTGACCGGAAAATGGGTACATATCCCAGCCTAAGCGATCA
The DNA here is from genome assembly GCA_006384855.1 of Tetraselmis striata. NCBI lineage: Eukaryota > Viridiplantae > Chlorophyta > Chlorodendrophyceae > Chlorodendrales > Chlorodendraceae > Tetraselmis > Tetraselmis striata. Next base: position 2,604 of record VCJN01001062.1, on the reverse strand, counting down.
CGTGGGGGGCACATTTTTGAGTCCAGGAATTGGATCGTTTTGACTCAAAAATGTGCCTTGTACCCTACCCTGCCCCTCCCGCCGGCACTTCCTAGACCTCACACAGCCTTCGCAAGGGAGCAGCGTCTGCCGCGAACGCCATCGGAACTCCACTGTCCCACATTCGCTACCAAGGCGGCTAAGGCACTAATTTCGACGTCGTTCTGGACTACATCAACCTAACGTCCTTCCTTCACGCAACATACGTAATCGGCAAATCCCCGTACTTTGCAAGCACGCTTACGCGCGCGCCTGTAACACCCGCCCCTATTTTCACTCGTTCCGGCTCATAACACACGTTCGAGCAGCCCCAGGGCTGCTCTCGTACCGTACGCAGGACGGGCGAAGGGCATGGGCTCATGCGGCCTGGGAGCTGCGTTCGTAATCACGTTTTCCCGCATACATTTTGCGCGCGCGCCCATAGCCGCCGCGCGGCATGCAACATGTAATAAAGGAAAGCGTCGCCCTTCTCGACTCACAACACAGCTTCCACCACCCCTAAGCACGGCTGCCATGGGGCCAAGGGCTAAAAGTAAGGTCGCGGGCGCAGAAGGCGCGCCGCTCGCGGGCGGCCGCGGCGGCTGAAGAGGCGGTCGCCGCTGGGCTCGCCCCAGGCGGGCATGGCGGCATGCCGCAGCCGCCTGCGACTACAGCAGGAGACAAAACTCGGCAGCGCACCGCGACACATCTCGCGACTAACACGTCGGATGCGCGCGACTCGTTGACCGACTTGGTCGCGAGGCTAATCGCGGAAGCATCAGAGCAAAAGGATGTGGGGGAGAGGCATCGAGCGGTAATAGAGCGGGAGCTGCGGTCCCGGCTTGCTGTTGCCGAAGCTGCTGCTGCACAATACCGGAAGAAAGCACGGGATACGGCGAGCAAGCTCTACCACACAACGTACAACTTCCTCAAGCGCAAGATGGAGGTGGAGGACGACGACGAGGAGCATAAGGAGGAGGCTAGAACGGGCGACGAGGGCAGCGGGGCGAGCGACAGCGACGAGCCGCAGCGGGCTCGGCGGAACCGCCCTTCTCTACAGAATTTGCCGGAAGGGTGCAAACGTGACGAAGGACAGCATCGACTTAACTTTCGGGAAGCGGCGGGATGAATTGTAGGCAATGCTGGTGGACCAGTTTGGCACCAAGTGGCAAGAGTTCTACAAGCTGGGTGGGACGGGCGAGGAGCTGGAGGCGGCGGCGGCAGCAGCGGCGGAGGGCGGTGGCGGCGATGATTGTGGCGGCGGCAGCGGCGGCGGCGCTGCTATAGTGGTGATATCGAGGCCGGACCGGCTTGTAACCATGTTAGTCCGGCAGGCAAAGAACACCGCTCGACTACACACATGCCGCGCTGGGTGTTTATGTTACAGCCCCCTTAGGACTTAGGCCGAATAGTCGTCTGGCCATAGATAGTCCTAAAGCAGGAGCTGAGTCAAGGGCCCATTGCTGGATCGTTATTCCACACGGCCAGGAATAATGAGCGGAGATTTGGGAAAAGGGATTCTTACAGTACCGGAATGCCGGTAACCTGGGTGACTGGCCCGGCGGTGGTTTTGCCGGCCTATTTATAGTCGTTGGTTTCCGTCATTCCGTGCGCTGTGTACATATCCAATTTCCGCCACTTGTGCTGCGTGTAACTACTAGACTAATAATACTAAAATCGACGTGTCCGGTCCTAATCCGCGGCCCGTCGCTATTTTAGTCTCACACTACTAAGTACAGACACGGTTCCTAGCACCTTCGCCTGTCCGCAGCACAGCGGTTATTATATTTGTCTTCTATTGCTATAGCAAATGCCATAGCGTTCTAGATGGTTCCAGTAGGTTCTAGTACCTACTGGTAATACGCTCCTATGGCAGCGCTCTATTTAACGCTAGGTATTTTACCAGCGCGCACAACAATCGCGCTCCTGCTGGTACGCAGGCGTAAGTACAGGTTACTTGCACCCCATGTGGGTACTCGTAATACTGTCCTGCACTACTAGTCGCCTTGTAGTCGCGCGTACTGTCGCCTCGTCGTCCTCGTACCAGTACTTCGCCTTCACTTGTACTCGCACTCGCAATGCTCATACTCGTACTTCGCTTAGCTTGTACTCGTTCTCGTCCGCCTCAGTCGCCAGTTCTTCGCTCCTCCGTCGGCTCCCGCAGTACAAAGTACAGCAGTGTAGAGTACATAACACTAAACCAAGTCAACTAAGCTCCGAAACCAAGTGTTACAGCCCCCTTAGGACTTAGGCCGAATAGTCGTCTGGCCATAGATAGTCCTAAAGCAGGAGCTGAGTCAAGGGCCCATTGCTGGATCGTTATTCCACACGGCCAGGAATAATGAGCGGAGATTTGGGAAAAGGGATTCTTACAGTACCGGAATGCCGGTAACCTGGGTGACTGGCCCGGCGGTGGTTTTGCCGGCCTATTTATAGTCGTTGGTTTCCGTCATTCCGTGCGCTGTGTACATATCCAATTTCCGCCACTTGTGCTGCGTGTAACTACTAGACTAATAATACTAAAATCGACGTGTCCGGTCCTAATCCGCGGCCCGTCGCTATTTTAGTCTCACACTACTAAGTACA
>VCJN01001060.1:0-41891 GCA_006384855.1 Tetraselmis striata | reverse complement strand
AGTGCCCGGGTGAGGTGCATCTAATTATGTGTTGCCGCGACTTTCCCAGTTCTTTAACTTTGTTGGATAGCACCGCACTGCGGACAAGCAGTACATCGATGAAGTCATAGGTATATATGATTGTTCGGTGGTGTCCGCTTTATCCGCTTTTCCGCGATGTGTAGTCGAGTCCCCCCTTCCCTCCTCATCGGGGCCTGAAATATGCCCTAACATTTTTGGGCTTAACCTGCAATGCCAATCTGAAAGCAGAGGGTTTTTTCATCCGGGATCCACGGCTATTTGCAACGCGTCCACGCTAGGCGGCTAGGCGGTTAGCTGGCAGGATGCTGTAGTGCTTCCACTGACACTGCCGTTTGACCAACAGGACTGTGACTCGGTGTCGTTGCGCTCGACAGCACCGAGGCCTTGGCACATCAACTTGGATGATGTCCACTTTAAGGATGAGGTAGGAAACCAGGGCTCGGGAAGACCCCTCCCCGGAGCAGCTTGATCTTGGGGTCAACATGCGGCAGCCGGCTGCGCCCTGCCTGGGTGCAGATGGGAGGCAGCTGCTTGCGGCAGAGGGGCGCATGCTTTGCCGTATGCCATCAGGATGGATCACTTGAGCCCTGACGCTGATACTGCCGCCCATGCTTGTCGTACCTCAGTTGGGCGCTGGCGTGCTGGGGGAGCACCTTCTCAGGCGAATGGGAAGCCATGCAGGTGGCTGTCAAGGTGCGCTGGCTACTAATCATGTGCCGCCCCCTCCCTGGTCCTATCTTCTTGCCAATTGGAATGATTGATGCTACTTCTGTTTTCTTCCACATTGAGCCAAGCAGCCACCTGGTTGTAAACAGTCCTTGCAGCAATGGCACCCGCTCATGAACCACGAGGGCACTTACCTGTGCCTCCCGCTCGAACAGATGATCCCGCAGGCGAGCCTGCCTGAGGACTTCACGGCAGAAGTATTTGACGACCTTTTGGAGGTGCTATACAAGGCACAGCACCCCATGTTATGCAAGCTTTTGGGCGCTTGCACACAAACAACAGGCAAGCAGTGCGCCTGGATTGTGCCACATTGTGCTAGAGGCCATGTCAGCAAGTAATATGAGAAAAGGAGACATCTGCATTGACTTGCATTGACGAGAGAGCTTTAGTAAGTATGCTAAGTAGGCTCTCGCAGAGAACCTGCCACACACAGCCTACCAGTACGCAGCCACTCGGGTTCAAAAACTGAGCCCCCCCCCTCCCCCCCCCCCCCCCCCCCCCCCCACCCCTCACGTTTGCACTTCTTCATTTTTCAGGGGCTTGCTGATATACGAGTTGCACGAAAACAGCCAATAGCATCAAGAAGCTGGCAGAGAAGCAGCCGGAAAACTTGGACTTCTTTGCGGTCGCGGTTCAGGTACGGATGGACATGGGGCTTGCATTCCCTGATAGCATTTTGCGGTGATAGGGTGATTACATGTACGCTGGTTGGCTGTTAAAACCGCCAGCATGACCTGATTACCATACAGTTAGATACGGTCCGCGGGGCCAAAAAATAATTAGATTGTTTTGCAATGTTGTATCAGAATACTCGTACTATATCCGTTCTTTGTTCGGATTTATTTTTTTACTGTTTTAATGGGTTTTCCCTCTTCCCGGGGGTCGAAAACGTCATTTATCTGCAGACCATTTGTTTTGTACGGTATATGCTGCATTACATTAATGGGTGCCTTGATGGAGGTGGCCCGCGTAGAACTAAGGGGGTCTTGACACGCTTTGTCCCCTCTCGCTCTCCCACAGATTGCCGAGGGGCTACGGTACATTCACTCCTCAAAGCTGAGGTTGCACGGCAACCTCCGGGGCTCAAACGTGTTGATCACGGACACGGTGAGCGCCGTCGCGGGGATCCCTCTGCAATCTTCAGCAGACTTGCCCGCGTGTGGCAAAGCATCGAAAAGCATCGAAAAGCACAACCCCTTCTCTGACATCTCGCTTGGACTGCCCTTAGGGTTTCGTGAAGATTCTGGATTACGGGCTGGTGGAGCTAACACAGGGGAGGATCGGCACGGCACAGGCCGATGGCCTGACAACAGCAGGGTCGCGATGGATGGCTCCAGAGGTAGGACGGCGTTGCTCTTTGTCAGCGACGACAGGGGTCAACATAACCCACCACAGGGCTTGTCAGTGACACCGGCGCACACTCATCGGTGGCTGCACTCTCCCCTGACAAACGCTGCGGGTGTGCGGCCGGTCGCTGCAGGCCATCACCACCGGCAAGCTGACCCCGAGGTCCGACATCTACAGCCTGGGCATTCTGCTCTGGGAGCTGCTGACCAAGGATGTGTCGTACAAGTCCCTTGAGCGCCATGGGGTGCTTCCCCTGGACGCCATCAGCCACGCAGTGAAGAACTTAATCCTGCCGAAGGTGCCAGTGGGGACACCGCCTGGCGTTGAGAAGCTCATCCAGTCATGCTGGAATCCGGTGAGGGGCATGGGGACATTGCTGCGCCGGGACTGTTCCCTTGTGCACTGTGATCTCGCCCGGAGACTTTTGATAGCCATCAAGTCACAGGCCCATTGTCTGTTGGGATTTGCTTTGCTGACCGAGGGAACTTGTGCGATGGCTGACAGGTGGAAGCTAACCGACCAACCGCGGAGACGGTCCTATCGCAGTTGCGGCTCCTTAGCAACACGCTGGGTGAAGCCGAGCTGCAGTTTGTGAACCAGCAGCACTGGGGCACGGGGGTCCAGGACCCACACACTCACTATGAACAGGGCGCTCTTCCACTAGGACGGGCGCAGGGCATGCACGGCCTGAAGCGTTTCGCGTCAAAACGTGCTGGCGAGGAATGCCTCCCATGCTGGGCACGCCCATCTGGGCGGTTGTGCCTACTTCTGTAATAGCAGTGTGTGCAAGGCAGGCAAATGTTATTATTGCTCATTCCACAATCGCACTGCTTTGGTGCCGGCCTGCTGTGCCACAATGCTCGGCATGTGGCAACTTCTGGCCGCCTATTTGAGCTGCTGGGTGGTCTGTAACTTAACTTTTTCGCGTCGTGTGCTTGTGAACGTGATGCTCCTTCTAAGGGCGCGCCCACCCGAAACATCCCATCTGCACGGCAAATACCGGGTCCCTGCTCGATTTGTCGTGTTGTGGTTATTTTTAGTAATTCATCCATTCCTCTAGCTTATATGATATAACACATCTAGGTAATTTAATATAACATATCTAGCTAGTACCCGTCGTGGGGCCCTAAGCACCCAAAAGACCCTAAGCACCCAGAGTTCCCTCTGCCGCTATCGCCCTCAGTGATGTCACGAAACAAAGACTCCGGTAGGGGCGCGCGGTGGGCGCACGGCTATACAGGCCACGCGCGTGGTCGCAGTGGCCTGTAATGGGAGGCGGGGGCTATTGTTTACATGTAGCGTGCTTCGGGCAGTGCGAGGCGGTGTATGCATAGCGGTATGAGACTGTCGATTTGTATCGTGAGCAGCCTCGCCTGCGCTGCTTACACAAGGGGGGTTTATTTGAAATTTGAAATTTCTTACTAGTTTAACACCGTTTAGTTTTTGATGCTTAACATGCCACCTGTCTTACGGCCCTGCGGCACGAACCCACATAGAGGCCACTTAAGACCGGAAGGGGGATTGGTATCGCCGATGCGACACACCAGCTAGCAGAGGCAGCCGGAGCACATGAACTGGAGGGCATCATCACCGCATCCCAGCACGTAATCATGCCTCAGCTGAGAATGCGTGGCGGTCTGATGGACGGAAACGTGCCATAGGTGTGCGCCATCAAGGAAGGCACAGGTGCCGTAGCCGTGTTATGACCAGTCTCGCGCCTTGCGGACGCGCAGCGGTGCGACTGTGTTATGGCCCATTGGCATCCATGCGATGTGCGTAGGGCTTGGTGAATAAGATTATGGACTACAGCTCTGATGAGGTGATTGAGGAGGCGGTTACCAGTGCGCATGCCAATGGCCTGCCCACAGCAGGCTCGCGCTGGATTGCTCGCGAGGTATGTATGGCTACATGCCACGCCCCTCTTGCAATGCCAGCAAGCTACGTTCTGGCCATAAAGTACATCAGCGTACGTAATCGGCATCCATGCGTACTTATCATGCTAACAAACCCATGGATTCAAAATCAACACCTCACGGCCTGCCTCTATGTAAAACGGGAAAGCTAAACCTAGGAAGTTGAAAGGGTGAACGGTGTTGTAATGTGTCAACAGCGTATTTGAACTGCAGCACGTACAAAACGAGTCAAACTCTCCAGTCTATCAGGATGGAAGTTCGGCAATTATAATATAATAGAAATAGGAAATGTCTTTATAATTCGCATTTTTCTTGGAAGAAAAGGTTGGTAGTAGTTACGAACATTGTTTCGAAATAGCGACGAGCAATAAAGGAAAGTGGCGAAAAAATAGCCTATACGATGATGGGATTATACGTTGACAATTACTACAGACACGTCACTGACAGGAGTTGGCACGATGACGGATACTAGTCGCTCCTGGTGATATATCCTTTTCTACCGCCGGTGCCGGTAGTACCGGTTTTGGCAGGCACGCGTTAATATCAGCAAGCACGGCCGTACGAGTATCCGTAATCCCAATTCTATCTATCACTGTTATCGTATCTTACGGTATCGTACCGGCAAACGGTATGTAAGGTGTATCTGTACGGTATAATTATAAGAATGATACATGTGAATACAATAGATTTTATACTAGCATATGGCGGAACATAAAAATTATATGGTCGCTAATGCTGCTACAGCTAGGAAAACCCTAGAAGGGTGGCAAAAATAAATACGGCCAGGCACCCTATAATTTATTGCCGCCTTCGTGTTAGCGCTAGTACCTGTATACAGTAATTCTATCTAAATGTCGGCAGAACCAATATGTATTTTCCTAACACACGAATACTACATGAATGCATCACGCACATTGATTTGACATGTACGCCTATCTGCCCGGTACGTAGGCTGTGTTGCTCTGTGCGCAGCATGCAGACAAGAGGTGCGAGTGCCGCACGTGTAGTGGAGTCAGTATATTATGCAGTGAGCACGTTATTTTTGACATTTAACCCCAGTTCACATTTGACGGCAACGCTGGCCAATATATCACGGGCATCAGAAGCAGCTTATGTGTAATAACGCCCGGGGGTGGCAGGCTTAAATGCAGTTATAGGAACATTATACCATTCCTAGTATTGTCATCAATCATGGGTGAGTGTGAGGTTGCAAGTCTGGATTTTCACATGCAGGGTGAGCAGCGGTAGTTGCATTATGACACGACGCAAGTAATATGCTGATGTCGCACTGAGTCATTATTATCACTTGCCAGGGGTGGTATGAGCGCTTGCAAGCACCTCATGAATACATGCAGGTCGTCTAGCTAGCTTATGTTGGTCCTTCTTGCATGGTGTGCTCTTGGCATGCAAGATTAGCCCGTGGCTATTACATAAGTATACTGCGCCATCGCTCTAACAGTGTGTTGCATGCCTGTCATTCAATGCATCAGGCCATCACCCGGGGCAAGCTGACCCGAAAGTCCGACATCTGCAGCTAGGGTATCTTGCTTTAGGAGCTGCCGGCCAAGGAAATTCCATACGTATCAAATCACTGATGTTGAGTTGGGTTGTAGGGTTTTGGGTTTGCATGGCTCTGCTTTGTGTGAAATAGTCTAATAATAATGAAATTGTCCTCGCAGCACCAATCAGGGCATTGGCAGTGAGCCCCAATGTTCGACGCGGTGACGTCTGCGGCGTTGAGCAGCGTGCACCAAGTTCAGTTTGTCCGCAGGTACCATTGCAAGCAGGGTTCTGCTGCCAGGAGCAGCCGCATCTTCTACAAGACGGCTGGCCACGCGCAACCAACGCTCGCCGATTGTCCCCGTGTTACAGCTTCCCAACGCCAACCACCTGTCTCGCATGCGCCGCTGCACTGGCTCCGCGGCTACCTAGCTACGGGTTGCCTCAGGCACACGTGCAGCTTACCGATCTCAACAGCTACGTGCCTGATGTAGACACAAACGTATGTATGCCAACGCCGGAAATCGGGCGCAAAATTGGCGCCTGATCCACTTCTATATGGGTCCCAGGGTCTCACTGAAAGCGTGTTCTCTTGTGGCGTATTGTACCACTCGGGGCGTGCCAATGCCCGCCAACTACCCCTGCTGGTTGGCGAGTTTTTGAGCTTCGCGAATCACTTCCCGCACCTGCCGCCCAAGGGGGGGGGGGGGGGGGGGCGGGGGGGCAGCCCAATCCAGTGCAGTTGGCAGAGGCATGGTAGTAAGTCGCACGGCAGCCGCATTCACATACGAGGTCACATCTACAACTTGAAACACGTGCCGACAGCTAGGTGATAAACGCACACCATGACAGGTAGTCGGTGATACGAGCGGTGTGTGAGCCGGCGTCAGCGCGCTAGTCCATTGGCTTCATGCGAGAAGGCTCTGCCCCTCGACCCACCTGGCTGGCGTCCTCCGCCCCCGGCTCCGCCTCCAGGTACCCGGCCAGCGTGTCGATGGACTCCACGTAGCGCTCCAGCGCGAACAGACACATTCCCTCGTCCCTGCGGGGTGGCACAGTTCCAGTTTCAGCTCCGCGGCCAGCGACAACGGCTCCTCGTGGATTAAAATTGACGAGCCGCAAATAGCAGTCCCGGAGGGGGGGGGGGGGGGCATAGATAACAATACGGGTGAAACACACTACGGCACAGCAGAACAATGGCACAACCCCATCGCAGCAAGATCTGAGAAGGCAGGAATGGGGGCAGCGAGAGACAAGATCCGATCAACATGTAGGGCTAAGTTCCTCCTCGGTGTAATCGATCACTACTCCAACTACATCTGGCTCGCTGCCCTCTCCTCCAAACGAGATACTTCCATGTGCTCCCTCTTAGTCAAGTGCACTGGAGAGGTTAAACAACAGCGCTGCAGCAGATGTGCATGCAGACGCCGGCTGTGGCGGCCATCACATCCCCCGGGTGCATTGCTTACAGCAGCAAAGACACAGAACTGCGCTCATGGCCATCTTGACTCGGGCGACATGGGGGACCCCAGCGCCGTCCCCTGCCAGTGCTAAAATCGGTGAGGGCCACAGGAGCGGGTGTGCGCGCAATCACCGCGTAATCCCTATTATGGCAGGCATACATACGTGAGGTGGCCGCAGTATCACGCGCGTCTGCTCCCACGTCATACCGCATTCACGCGCCAAAATGACTCGGCGGGTGCCGTCCCACACGGTCGACAAGGAAAAGCGTCCCACAATCAGCGAGATGCGCCTACTAGGTGGGTGGCTAATCGAAGGGGCATCACCCGGCCATGAGGCAGGATCCTGCCTGTACGGGTGCCGCCACGGCAATAACACTGCGGATAAGAATCTGCCCGGCCTGCCAGAGGTCAATTGTAGACAAAAATGTAGCGGAAGTACAGCGAGTGTTCTTATAGGTTGCTAGCAAGCCCAATTTGAGGCTTGCTGTTCTCAAGCTCCTATCTATCTAGAGGCGCATCCATAAGCCCATACATCGCCAACGGTAAGCACTTCCTTTGCACACTGCGCGTCCTTCTTGATAAAACTTCCTCGTATTGCATGCCATCCTATTTCAGCTTGTGTAATGTTGCCGGTGTGTAGGCAGCAGCAGGGAAAAGGCGAGTGCAGTGCGCTGCTGCTGCCGGCGGGCATTGGCGCTACCAGGTAGGTTGGCAGGACAGGAAAGAGGGGAATGGTGGGGGGGCTCACCGGATCTCTTTTTTATTGTCTGGCGCAGCATGGCGGAGGTACTGAATGATGGTCAGCAGCTCTGCGGGCTGCTGGTTCAGTGAGTAAACATTCTTTAGGTTGAAGAGCACTCGCGACAGCACGCGCCCCGGTGGCAATGCCTGGCAATGGGAAAAGGAGAGGGTCGGGGTGTGTGTGTGTGTTGGGGGGGGGGGGGGGGGGGGGGCAATTAGCCACTGCAAATGACAGAGGTGCCGCCATTCTCATCAGCAGCCGAGCCAGTTCTCCCCTGCCCCCTTTGTAGTGATGACAACACTGCGAATCAGACCCTGTCTAGCATGTCAAAAGGACATACACGTACGAGACCATTGGAGAGCCGGGCCGAATGTTCTTATATCAAACACGCAAACCCAATGAAGGCTGGGTGTTCAACATCTTTCTAGGCGCGCCACCAGCCGTATCTGAGAGGGCATGTGCCTGGGCCACACTGATAGTTTCACAAGGACGCCATGACCTCTCAATCAGCAAGGCTGACGGCGGGTCGGCGATGTCTGACTGGAATGCAAAGGGCGGCGAGCTGCGGTTCGCCTGTTCCGAGCTGTCAGACATCGCAAGTTTGGTCGACGCAAATCTGATCCGACCTTAGCTAGGTCTCACTGTGACTCTGCCTATATAGGGTGTCTTCGACTATGCGAGCGTGGTCCGAGCGGCAATCATGGCGATGCGAACGAGTTTGGGGGAATGTGCGCATCTTTATCTGAACTCTCTTGCCAACATCCGGGATTTTCGCCACCCCATCACTCACCAGCGCGCTCTCCCTCTGCTCGCACGCGGGTGCGTCTCTCATTTCAGCCGCCGCACCACCGGGAGAGTGACAGCACGCGCAATGCGCTACATACAAACGTGGGGTTCTGAGCGGCCAGACATACGAGGCGGCGTCCCGTGCATGGCAGCTGACAGGTATAAGCTGGCCGATTTGGACCCGTCTTCAACCGCAGGGCGGCAGCAGCGCGCAAAAGGTCGGGTGGCGAAGGGAGGCGAGCATTGGGCCGGCACGCACCTCGTTCCGCTCGATCCACACCGGGTCCAGCTTCACGTGCACGCCCCACGACTTCCCCAGGATCTCTTCCGCGTCCTCCAGGAAGATTATCTGCCCATCTATGCAGCCGCAGGGTATCACAGGCGGGAGCAACAGCGTGAGGGGCTGGCTAGCTCGCCCATAAGCACCTGCCATATGTCTCACTCCGCATAGGAGGCCAGCGGCGCCACCGGGAGAGGGATGTGCGCAGCGGAATGGGGTCCCCATGTTGCCGGCGGGAACGCGAGGTGGCACCGCGTCGAAGCAGGCCGGTCTCCCGAGCACTTCTAGCTTACCTACGTGACTCACTGTTGGCAATGGCCCGGCGCAGCGCATTGCGTAGGAACGGGTGCCGATATGGTTAGTACGCGGCGGACCGGAACCCGCATCGCTTTGCCAGTGGCCGAACAAATACGGAATTGCACCGGATTTATAGCAGACGCTCCTACCTGCCGGCCACATGCACCCCCATCTGCAGCTTGTATATATGCCAGGTTCTCACACAACCATTTAACGGATTAGGGCGTCGCAGAAATACTGAGTTGTTTTGCACCACGGAGTCGGAGATTCTGTGCCATGCTCGTGGCGTGTTCTAACATTCTTCCGAACATTTGTGATGCACTGTTTGCTCTTTTGTCTCAAGGGGGTCAGAAACAATCATTCACAGCAAACCCTGCACCGTTCTGTTGATATGCTTAGATTGGTGCGCGTCGGGACCCTGGCTGGGTTGATTGCGGCCGGCTACTCGAAGAGCTTCGGGGGGCGGCAGCTGCCAAGGGGGAGGAAAGGAAAGCTGGGTTGCTTAACAGGTGTCTTCTTCCTCACCATTCGTGGGCAGGTATACACCGAGTGTGTACTGCCCCCCCCCCCCCCCCACCCACCCCATCACACACACACACACACACACACACACAAACACACACACACACACGCAGACACACAGCCAACCAGATGATCAGCTGCAGTCCCCTAAACCCTACTGCGGCGCGCCCGTCGGTGCCCACACCAGCCCCGGCCAGGATGGGCACCCGGTATTATGCCCAAGTGGCGTCATGTACAGGTATATTTGCGCAAACATTCTCGATACAGCAACCCAGGAGGGTAGGGGTTGTTACTGCGGGAGAAGGGAGGGGTGAGCGAGGGAGCGCACTGTTGTAGGCGTCCACAAAGACGGCGAGCTCGTCCGAGGCGGGGCGCAGCAGGAAGTGGCTGGGCAGGTTGACGCCGTGCATGGCAAGGCCCACGCGGCGCGCCAGCTCCATGAACACCAGCGACATGGTGATGGGGATGCCGGTGCGAGTCTCCAGCACGCGGTTCAGGCAGCTGCACGGTCGGTCGTTGGTTGGGTCAACGGCACACGTCAGGGCGCGGCGGCACAGCGGGCCGGTCGCGGCGCGCACGACAAGGGCGGTGCCGGTGTCATGAGTGCTTGAGGGGAGAGATGCTGGGGTCATGTGGTGAGCAGGACGGATGGCAGCGCGCTCGGAAGCGTGCTACTGAGCTCGGCCACACGCAGCCAAGAGAGAGAGAGAGAGAGAGAGAGAGCCTTACATCGAGCAGTAGGTGGTTGGAGGGCATCACCGTATCCCAGTTGGGTACGCAGCTAAAGCACTAACGCAGTCAACACTCTGTGAAAAGTGCCAGGCGCCAGGAGCGGTACTTTCCGGTTGAGAGAGGGGTGGGAGGGGTGGGAGGGGGTGCGGGCACACCTGTTGTCTGCGTGGTAGTAGTCCACCTTGTTGCCCTTGAAGCCCAGGTCCTGGTACATGAAGGCGGCCACCGTCTTCAGCACCACCATCGGGTAGCGCTCCTTGCCGGCCAGGCGCAGCTCAATGGCCGCCGCCCACTCGTCCAGGATGCCACTGTACTTCTGCTCGTCCTGCATGAACGCCGATTTTTTTTTTTTTTTTTTGGGGGGGGGGGGGGGGGGGGTTAAGGACATCACTGCGCTTAGCATCCGCCTCCTTGGCCCACCTCTCCTGCAGGGAGTGGGCCAATGAATCCCGCACCCCCAGTCCCCAGTCCCAAGCCCTCTGTTCCTGACTCGCCACGTCCCGCACCAGATCGGGGTAGCGGTGTTTAGCCAGCAGCATGGTGGAGGCCCAGAGGTCGACCGGCCGCCCCTCCCGGATGTCTGCCATCACACCCTTGAACGCCTCCAGCGCCCGCATCTTCTGCATCGCCAGCCGCAGCGCGTCGCTGCCGCCGCTGGCCCACAGGTCCTCGCGGGCGCCTGGCGCATCCTGCCAGTCGTCCTCCGAGGGCGCAGCGCTGACCACATTGAGGGAAGAAGGGAGAAAGGGGAGGCAGGAGGGGGGTGGGGGGGGGGCTTAAAAAACACCCCTCCGAGGCTCCGACAGCGGCACCGCCGGGCGATGGCATAGGTGACCAGGCCAGCACCACTCCTTGCATCAGTGTTACCCCCCCCCCCCTTTTGGCTTTGAATTCCCCGAGTAATTACTGGTTTACGTTAACACGGGGTTGTACAGTTCACTGGAGATAGTGCTCCCCACTGATGCCTGAGATGGATATGCCGTGGGCTGCGCCATTGTGGGAGTGCGTCTGCTGCCGACGTCAGTCGCCTGATGCGGTGCACTAGCCACTTCATGCAGTGGCTGGACGTGCATGCATCATGTAGCCGCGAGGAGCTTGCAACTGACCCATTGGGCACCGGTATCCCACTTGCGGACTGGGTGGTAGGGGGCGGGTGGAGTCACGGTGGACGAGTAGTTTCTGGGAAATCTGCCGTAATTCCTGGAGCACACCTAGCTACGCCAGGAGCTAGCTGCCCGCCCCCTCCATCGCCAGGCAGCCGCCGGCTCGCAGCCCTAACGACGCTGTCGATCGCCCTCTCCTAGGACCGATCACTGCATCGCGCTTCGCTGCGCGTCACTTGAATGCAGCGAGACGGGGGGGCGCCGCCGGGAGGCTCACCCCTCGTCCGGCTTGCCTGCATTCTCGTCGCCGCCGCCGGGGGTGTCGTCTCGCGCCGCGCGCAGTCTACTACCGCAGAGCTGCCGCCCAGCAGGGCGGGAAGCCCTCACCGCGAGGTTCCTGGCTAGGACAGCTGGCGCGCCGCCTCCTCGGCGACTCCCGCGAGCGTCGCCAGTCGCCAGCGGCGGCGGCGCTGGGCGCAAGGGGGGGCAGCTGTGAGACAGCATAATGCGGAAACTGGAATTACGGCGCACCAGGCTCCTCGGTCTGGCAGCTGAGGTGTGAGGAAGTACTGGAGCGTGAGGCTGCGCCCAGGTAGGGTGAGGAAAAGAAGGAGTGCGTAGGAACTGAAGGGAGCCGGGGGGAAATGGGCTGTGCTCGTCGTGCTGCGCGCGGCGCGGAATTGTCGCAGCATGGCGACAATATAGTCGCTACACCAGGGGGAAAAAAAGTCGCTAGACCAGGTGGGAGCCGAGGAGCACTAGTCGTGGCAGTACCCTGCAGTCGTTTAGGGTTTAGGGTTCTTTTGGTTTAGGGTAAAACCCTAAACTCGGCAGTACCCTGTAGTCGTGGCAGTACCCTGCCTTGGAGTAGTACCCTACGCCCTACCGGGTACGGCCCAACCCCACAACGACTGCTAGAGCTCTATATCTATATGTAACATGGTTATAGTGAACTTTTTGGAAAGCGACGACGATACTGCCGAGTCCAAACGAATTAAATGCCCTGGTTTAGGCACCTATTTTCCGGAAAATTTTCGGGAGGCGGGGGGGGGGGGGGGGGGGGAGGGGTTCTTTAATCAGCCCCCCGGAATTTTATCAGTCCGTCCCCAGACGGGAAATTTTAAATCATGGGGGTATTTTGATGATTTGTTCAAGAAAAATAAATCATGGGGGTATAATTATCCTCCGTGCATCGTCTAATTATTGAATTTCCAGCAGGTCCAATTAGATTTGCGAATATTATCATGCTCGGATACAGCTGATGAATATTGACGCATGTTTAGGCAATACAACGTATGAGCTGTGTGTATTTGGGGGGGGGGGGGGGGGGTAGTTTAAGTGTTGGTTTCGGAGCCATTTCAGCGAAGAGATCGGCATCTCTTATACTCTTGTATTAATGCTACAATCACGCTGCCGAATAAGGCATCATGATGCGGACAGCACTGTTGGGTGGTGCCCGGCAAGCAATATGTGCATCGGCCGTACGCTGCGCTGCATCCGGCGGCGGTTCCATTAATAGATATTCACATTGTTTTGTCGGTTCCAAAAATAAGCATTTTTCACCGCAATATTAACACGAGCAATAATAACGAAGTGATTGCTTCCATCGCGATGTAGACTCATCCATTCCGCCGCCAACACCTTACAAAGGTGGGCCGATGACAGCATATATACCACCCGCAACCCCGTTCGGTTGTGATTTGTGTTCCGGCAACGCAGCAACATCATTCCGACTCACGGTTGTTTTGCGGGTTACTGCCGGTTTCCGAGCAGTATCAGCAAAAAACCCCACCGTTCCGTTAATATTGAGTATTTTCGCGCGAAGTCCCTATCTTTGCTACCCAAAGCTAAGTGTATAGTCACACGTACATATACGACATATAGTATGCTAATAATTCCCGGCGCGGAGCCAAAGTACGCACACGTATTTTTTGTTGTTCGGTGCGATATATCATACACTGCTAGTATTGTGCAATGATAAGTAGTCTGCGCGGTATCGAATGCTGCGGATCCGGTAAGAGGGGGATTCTGAAGATACTCAGATATTAATGAGAAATCGCCATTTTGAGTTGTAAAATAACCATCATGTCATGTGCTACTTGTGCATAGTCCGTCTTTGCCAGCAGCAGTGCGACACCATGAGTTTGGCTAAAATAATCGGCACCACATGGGGCAGACTCACCCGCCGATTAGGATGGAAAGTACGTTCCGGGATTGGAAAAGAATGGAACTGGAAATATAAATATAAAAGATAGAAAATGCCTTTTCTTTAAAGAAATAAACTGACAGATACATTCGGCATAATGTTTCGGAATTGATTTCGGATAACACTAAGGACATTTTTTATTGTGTATTGCTCATTTTTCAGGACAGTTTATTTGTTTACATTGTTTCAAAATGGATAGCACGAAAAGAACACGGACCAATGCACGACAATGCAAATACGTTGACGATTCCTAAACACGCGTTACTTACTAGTACGATGAGTACACGGCCGTATAATATATCTACGTATTAATACAAGTAATTCAGTAATCAGGTTTATCGCGAGGAGTTACTAATTGTAACGCGCTAGAAGGGTGGCAAATTTAGACACGACCAGGCACCGCCGTTATACATTAATTGCCACGTACGTGCTAGCTAGTAGTGATCCTATTATATACGATGCGTGATTCGCGAATATTATTACTATAAATTAACACTGTACACTATTTGTGGAAAATACTTCCGTAAGCCGCAAATCACAGCGCGCGCCGCGCAGTCTGATTGGCGCTGTCAGACCGCCATACCATTGCATGTACTGTACACATCGCAAGGATTTGCACTTGGCCGGCAGGAGGCTGCTGGAGCAAGTGGGAAGCTGCCATTCAGACCGGAGAGCGAGAGAGAGAGAGAGAGAGAGAGAGAGAGAGAGAGAGAGACAAAGAGAGAGACAGAGACATAGAGAGAGAGAGAGACAGAGACAGAGAGACATAGAGATTGGGCGACCACGATATCACAAAGCTGCATCGTATCGGGATGATGGATAGAGGGCAACACCGCGGGTGGGTAACATGGATGTGATTGAGAAGATATTGCGAGTAAAGCGTTGCTGCTTAGACATGCACCAACAGCCAGCAGGGATGAGACGGGATGGAGCCGCTCAATATGCATCTATGTATGCAACGCAATAGCCAGACACTGAGGTTGATGTTGATGAAAATGTTACATTCCATCACAACATGCCGCTACTTGGCAGCCCCCGCCGCCCGTATCCATTTCACACTACACCCTCAGCAGGTTTTCTATCCTAGTACTCAGATTTGTTGTCTCTGCTCATGGGTTTTGCACATGCGTGACATCTTCTAGCCAGCTCAGGTGCCCCCCTTCCCTTGGTATTGATGGTGCAGGGTATGGCAAGCTGCAGGCAACAATGTATGGCTCATGACAGAGAAACTACGCAGCGGTTGAAGCGGCAGATTCCCGCTCCGACGGTCCCATGATGTGAAGGGCAACCTATTGTGCGCCGCTTAGATACGATGATGGTGCTGCCAGCGCGCCGCTAATTTAGGAAACATCAGCCACATTGAAACTGCCCATAACGGTGCTTGCGCCGGGGCGTTGCGAGTATAAAACATGATCTGTGAGGGTGGGCGCAGAATAGATGCCCAACAAATTTGCGCCACCAAACTTACTGCGCTAAGTACATATTTGATATCGCCGAGTTCGTGAAGGCGCCCAGTGAGGCGGCAGTTTAGTTGGGCAGCGCGCTGGCGGCGCTATCTTCCAGGTCGCTATCGTGTCTAGTTAGGTTTCTTCCAGGGTGCGCCTGACGCGCACAACGTGCTCCGCCAGCAAGCTCAGTGGGCAGGCAACATCAGCGCTAGCAACGCATGCGAGTAGAGTGAGTGGGGGGGGGGGGTCCAAAGCGCGGGCAAGTCTAGCAGACATGCGCTACAGACATGCACTAACGAGCCTAGCTGATGCGGGTCCACAAGTCTCTCCCCCCACCTGGCCGAGTAGGATATTGTTCAGTTGTTCACTACGCATGAAATACGTATTTAAGCTGTGATCAAATATGTAATTTACATACCTGAGATAGTCAATGGAGCCATTCGTCTCCACGCCGGTCGATTGTGGAGACCATTTGTCGCACATGATGCATCTTTATTCCTTGACGCTCTCACTTGCTAGAAAGGGGGATAACGGGAAACATAACGCAATGCGGGCATCCTTTTGTTGTATGCGCTCAGCAGATGTAGGCTTCACACCACGGGGTGAGAGATTGTCTGCATGAGCAACGCCAGGATCGCATATCAAAGTGAATAAATCCTACTAAATGGAGTGCAGGCACCTGCCGTCTCGCTCGATGTGGGATTGCAGTTGAATATGTTATTAGTTTATTACTTACACGCAAGTGATTGGCGGTTGTCAGAATAGATTACCCCCTCGCTCGCTACCGGGAATGATATTCATGGCAAGCCAGCCGATGTACTCGTAGCTTATTAACTTAGTGTGCAACCTGCGGTGGATACTTTGGTGTACAATGTTACGGGGCAGCTATGGCTGCCTTTTTTGTCCGCAGGTATGATTATGCACGAGACGAGTCGGGTGACCCTCGTCGATTAAACAGAAACGTACCTATATCATCCAGAGGACTGGATTGGGCGGCGAGAGAACCCTGTCGGGCCAAGTCTCCGAGTAAATGTGGCGGCGGCCTGCGTTCTCGCGCTACGGGCTTTCGGGACAGAGCTCTTGTTCCCTTGCCGCGCTTTTGAATTGAATCTACCTTCGACCGTGCCCAATCCTAGAGGGCATGGCCAGTCTTCAGGTTAAGGTCACTCCCCGATTCCTGTCCCCAAACTCCACGCAGGTCGGGCTGCTGAGCCTCGTTGGACATGGACGTTGCCATGACGGCTTGTCCAGGTTGTTGACAAAGACGCTCACCACCGACCAGATACATATTATAGAGGCGATACATAGGCGGCCGCCATGGCACGGCAGCATGAGCACTACCGAACTACCGACTTCTAGCTAGGACAGCGCTACCATAACAGTCACGCGAGCTCGAGAGATGAGGGGCGGCATGGATCGGACACGCGTGTTGCGCGGTACGGAGGATGTAAGTTTGATGCCTCCGGAGACATGGTAGTGTTGATGTAGGTGCCCTTGCTGCCATGAGCAGCGGCGACGCCGCCATCTTGCGACTCAATACATGCCATGTTTTATCAGCAGCGACGAATCCATGCATTTATATATGTACATAGCGACCACAATATCTTCAGTAGTTCAAGGCGGAGCATAAGGATTATTATTTATATATTATTTGCTTGTGTATATACATAGATTAATCATCATCGTAAAAAGATGCTCGAAACTCGTCTTATCTATCGGTACTAACCCCTAAGGGGCGCTGCTTCGGTCAGCTTCAGGGCAAGGATATGACGGCAGCTGAGCGCTCTGCCAAGATCCGTATAAACTAATTCAGGATCCCACAGTCTGAAATGTACGGCTGGCTTCTAATTTATATCCTTGGCGCGAGATTCTTGGCCGGTGCCAGGTAGCTGCGGCGAATTAGTACACGAATTAGTACCCGTACTAAAAAATCGCCGAAATGGCGGCTTATCAGCTCTCGCTGCTGGGCTGAATTAGTGCACGAGTCAGTACCCGTACGTATCGTGGCAGCCCGCACAGGGAAATTATTAGCCGAATTAGTACCCGTACGCTGAGTTGTCGTTACGGCTGCGCCAAAACCGCCCCCATCACTCCATGCATACCCTACGACGGGCCCCAGTATTTTGTAGACAATATTGTGCATTCTCATCGGCCACGCGGCGCGGATATCGCATCGCATCGGTACATGATGCTCATACGGACGGCTGACAACCGTCGCGAGCTTTACCGAATACGCGCAGGAGCGGCGGATCTCCGGCGCCGCCGCATCACATCACTTCTGCTAAGGAACCCGGCATGTCACGCAGGCGTCCAGCTTCCCCTCAAGGCGTAACTCTCCACATGCGGCGCAAGCTAGCGAGTACGGCCGAGATGGACCCAAGTTTGCTACAAGTCCAGGTCAAGTGGGACGGCCCAGCCTGCCGTAATCGACCTGACAAACGAGGAAGGAAACCCTTTGTTTCTGCATACTAGGAAGCCATCCAAGCAACACGCGAAACCGTCACTTGCCAGTGGTCTGAATGCTATTGGGACAAGAGGAATCTGCGCATCAAGGCACATGCAACACGCGTTGAGGTATGCACCCCCAGCCAACGGTGCACCAGTACATGCATGCATACTGATTTGATGTTGCGTTGTTGTTTATAGATGAACGAGGTGTTGGCCCCCTGGAGATTTTAAGGTTTTTAACCCCATACTATAACACATTATGTTGGATAAGAAGAAGGCAGAGCAATTCTCCAGCCTTTTGCGTGTGCTTCAGTGTCACAGTCACGCAGAGCACCGACTACATGATCCAATTTTTCAAGGAGCCGCTGCTCAAGAACTGCAAATGCGGAGGTTGCAGGTTGGGCATCTTCAAGCGTGTGCGCATGCCAGCTTCGGTCTACCAAAAAGTCAGGGAGTTCCACATGCCAATGCCTATCCCCAGACCCCCAAAAGTAGGTAACAAGCCCACTGGCATGCATTACTAGAGCTTCGCTAAGGCGCAGCAACTTCCATTCACCATCCGTCACTGTCTTCAACGGCGTTGCGCCTTGCTGCTGCTGCAAAGAAGCGGCATGCCATTGCCAGGTCTTAGGCTGCAATTGTAACTCCTATTAGCCATTACCCCGAGTGGATGACCGGCGCGTTGCGGCGGCGTCGGGAGACCCACGCGACACTGTTGGAGCGCATCGCCTCCTTTGGCACGTCGGGATACGGCTGCCACCATGGGGCCATGCGGTTGCTGGTCGTATGCGCGGTGCGGCAGACTGGCTTCCTCAGCCGCATGATGCCGCCGTCGGAGCTGAACCCTTTCTTGGAGGCCGTGGACGCCGCCAACATTTCGGCTGCGTTTTCGCTGCTTGGCCAGGACGCTTGCGACAGTCTACACCGCGCATGGAGGCTGCAATCGTTCAGATGAGTATGCCCGCGGATTGTGGCGGTCTGAATCTGGCCTTGCTGCAGTCCGACTGAGGCCCTTGCGGCGTTTTATTCCGCGCAATCGGTTGTTCTGCCAAAGCTGGTACGGGAGTACGGACCCGCCCTTGGCCCCTTATACGAGGCGGTCCGCGCGCGCTGAGGTTTCGTCTGTAGCTACGAGTGCTTTGCCATGGGCGCGTGAGACGCGCCGCGTGTGCGAGACTGTACGAGCCCTAACCACGTTGCCGCAAGAAGATGTGCGGCGCACACGCGCGGCGTATGGGCACGCCCACAAGATCTTCGAGTTACTTACGGCCAGTAATGCTACGACCACCGCTGCATCGGATCCAACAGCTACGACCCGTACGGGTACGAGCACTAGCGGAGGACTGCGCGTCACCACATCTCCTTTTATGGCCACTCCGCCTCTTGGAGTTGGTACTGGTGAGGCCGCCTCTGCTGCCCGGCAATTGCTTCCTATCGGTGGTACGAGTACTGCCAATACCGTTACTACATGCGCTTTTGTAGCTCTGAAGATACCGTCGCCTGGCAATTTAGTGCCACACCCTCCGTCAGCCGCGACTGTTTCCCTCCCAGACTCGCTGCCAGGTTCTACTGCTCCGCCCTCGGGTACGGGTTCGGGTGCGACCTCCCATGATCAACCCACGACCATGGTTGTCCAACGCCACCTCTGTCAGCCGTGCGATTCGCTTGCGTGACTTCGTGGCCCTCGATCTCAGCTTCCAACGTACAGGTGCCGCGGCCTCGCGACTTGATACCCTGCATGCGCATGTACAACGCATGCGGGCCGGGCTCCCCATCGCTGTTCCAGTCAGATCACGAGTCAGCCCGCAAGATTCGCCATGCTGCTTATTCGGCCGCCGCTGCGCGGGTACTACTGGGCCTTTGCCCGCGCCGGCGGAGGTTCCGCGCTTGTCACTTGCCCTGGCCCCATGTGTGGTATTGATCCCTTATGGCTTCGCTCTACGGATGGCTCGAACCGGAGCGCTACGGATTTCATCGTGGATCATCTACCCATATGCCCCGTAGCGAACTACAACCACCGTCCGCATGCATACCGCTTTGAAGAATATGTGGGCATCTGTGGCAATTGATGCGGGGGCGGTGCTTGACCGGGACCGTTCGCGAGCCGGCGACTTGACCCTTGAGACGAGTGGGCTGCGCCAAGCGGACCGCTCGCGGCCGTCGGACTTGACGCTGGCGGGGTGGGTGGGTGGGGGGGGGGGGGGGGGGGGGGGGCGGCGTGCGATTACATGATCGACTTCGCGTGTGTGTCCTCCACGACCCCCACTTGGAGCAACGACCCCCGCTGGTGCACCCCGGGAATCGCGGCGACCGAGGCGGAGCATGGTAAGTTGGCAGCGGACCGGGCGTCTTCCGCCCCAGTGCAGGGTGTTCACCGGTACTACCCTTTTGTGGTTGAGGACCGCGGCCGTCTCGGGAAGTCCGCTTTGATGGTGGTCTACATCTTCGCGGTGCTATTGGCTGTGCGCAACTTCCCAAGCTGTCCTTCCGCCCCGACCTCATGCTTCCTTCGTGGTCAATCCGTTCAGGCACTTCGGAACTTTGTCGCCAGCCAACCTGCTGAGTTCCGCCGTCACCTATCGCGCACACGGCAGGGGCTGTTGCAGCGGGTCTCGGCTTGCGTGCATGGTACCCTGGGTGGCATTCTCTCTGCCGGTGTGCAGATGGCCAAGTCTGATGCGTGGGCTCGTGCCCATTCTGCGTCTTCTCATGTTACTGCGTCCACCTCGCAGTCGCTGTAGAGGACCTCTCTGATTGTCCTTTTGTTTTTTGTGATTTCCTGATATCGCCTTGTGCTGCTAGCTCATGTAAATATATTTGTTACGACTGGCCTTTTTTGTACTTCACACCAGTAGCGAACTACGCCCCGGAACGGCGGCGCCGCGACGCATATCAGTGTCGCTCGACGATACTAATCGCTATCCGGTACGCCGGGCGACGGCCACGGTGGATAGACCA
Source organism: Tetraselmis striata (assembly GCA_006384855.1). Taxonomy (NCBI): domain Eukaryota; kingdom Viridiplantae; phylum Chlorophyta; class Chlorodendrophyceae; order Chlorodendrales; family Chlorodendraceae; genus Tetraselmis; species Tetraselmis striata. The sequence goes on along the minus strand of VCJN01001060.1, from coordinate 21,399 downwards.
GTGCGACTGACGCGAACGGCACCCTTTACTCCCTACTCCCACCGTGCAAGCACTTCGTTGAGCTGATTGTAGGGCTCGTGGCTACTTAGCTGCTACGTTTAGCGAAGGCTCGCCTCTCCTGCACCGCGCTCGCTGGGTTCAACCCCAACCCTACGCCGCGCCGCCACCGCACCATCTCCCGGCACTTCTCGACAACCGGGCAGACGCTCGGCTCGCCTATTTTCCTTCCCCGATCGCGAACGCGCGTCTCCGCCCACAACCTCTGGCCGTTCAGGCGGATCGCCATGGCGGGCGGTGGGCAGAAGCGGCCACCAATGCGCAAGTTCGGCGCGGGGCAGGAGCGCGCAAAGATGCAGAAGGCGGTGGACGCGCTTCACGCGGCGATGCGCCAGCGTGCCGGCAACGCGCCCTCCTGCACCGCAGCGTGTCGACAGCTCGCGGAGATGACGTATCGGAACGCGGACGCGCAGATGCTCGTGGGCCGGGCGGGGCTGCTGGAGGACGTGGGGCAGGCGATGGAGCGGCATGCGGGTGACGCGGAGCTCCAGGAGGCGGCGTGTCTCGCGCTCGCCGGCGCGGCCGCTGACCCTCTGAACGGCAACCGCGCCGCGGAGCTTCTTCCGGCAGTGGGCGCCGCCATGCGAGGTCACGTGTCGTCGCTGGCGGTACAGGACGCGGCCTGCCGCGCGCTCGCGGTGGTCACGGCGCAGCCAAAGTCGCGTCATGTCGCAGCGCGCGTGCGGCCGCCGCTTCTCGGCGACATACAAGCAGCGATGGGGCGCCACCGCCGCGTCGCGACCCTGCAAGAGGCCGCCTGCTCAGCCATATCCAATGCGGTTCTCGACTGCCCCGCGGCTGCGGCGTGGGCTGTGAAGCTCGGCCTGGCGGAGGACATACGCGCAGCAGAGTCGGCTCACACGACTGCGCCCAAGGTAGTGGATCGCGCGCAGGCGGCGCTGGAAAGGCTTATTGCGGCGGCGTCACAAGGGGGTGCATCGGCGGAGGATAAGACCATGGAGGACGAGGAGGTGGATGCAGGAGAAGAAGACGAGGAGGACAGTGAGGCAGGGGGCGAAGAGGAGGGGGACCCCGAGGATGACTAACTTTGCCAGTCTGATGCTGTGGCAATCGCCGGGAAGTTGACCTCATGGAGGAAAGAGTGTTCATCTCTGTGTGGCGCGATATGGATGTGAAGTCTAGGCACGCAGCGGCTGTCATAGTATATCAGTTTTAATGTCTTGATGGGAAAACCTGTTGTGCTTCTGCAACTCCCAGACTTCCATGATTTGGCTCAGTATGCCTCCGAGTAGGGCAGGAACGCACCAAAAGGCGAATGTCACGGAGATGATATGGGGTGTGCGGATATTGCTCTTAGACATTCAGTCTATCAGCGCGCTCAGGGCGGAAGAGGTGTTCGAGATGGCGTTTCAGTAGCGCAAAATGTGTGTGTGTGTGTGTGTGTGTGTGTGTGTGTGTGTGTGTGTGTGTGTGTGTGTGTGTGTGTGTGTGTGTGTTGTAATATAGGTGACAAGCGAAGCATTCCAGAATTGGACACTTGGTGTGAGGCGAGATTGGCATGCTCTATATGGAGTGGTATTTACTCCTCAGTGCAATGGCCAGCATGTTGGTCCAACAGGCCTCCAGTCTAGAGTCTGCATCATTACCCATTACAGAGTTCCAACGCTAAGTTTGTACGGATAGGGCAAATGGCTACATTGTGTCTCAATTTTTCAGCGCTGCGGTTTGAAGCCACCACTCCAGTGCCATAACTCGGGGGCTTGTTCACGCCGGAACATCCAGCGCGAGTGATGCGCTGAAGTATTTCGCGTTGCGCGCTCTTTGGCAACGGCCCTCGGGGGCAGCAGCACGGCAGCGGTGATGATGTACAAGTATTGTGGCTCGCGGTCTGCTTGCAGTGCAGCAGTAATGATATACCGAACCTCAACTTCACTGATGCTGCCAGGCTAGTCGCTACCGCTCGGGCACTTCTCTTTTCGATATGTGCTGCACGGGGACGTCACGTCGTTGCGGAAAGGAAATACTATGTACATAAGGTGGCGCCAAGCTGCCAAAAAGCTGTATACACAATAATACAGCGCGCCGCGTCAGAAACAACGCGCCCGGCGGGATCATGTGCTCCGAAACCATCGAGATTCTCTTCGTCTGCGAAGCCCCGCCGCCGCCCGCGGCTCTTCATCGCGCTTAGCCGACAGCAGCAGGCCATCCCCCGTCTCCCGCCGGCCCCTTGCCTGCCGCCCGTAGTAGTACTTTGCCTTCGCCCGACTCTAAAAGGACTCCGCCGTGCTTGCAACCAAACCCATCATGTCCCCCGCCGCCGATCCGGCGCCGACCTCTCGCGCGTGTCGCCGACGCCGCCCTTAAAAGCCAAATATCGCCGACGCCGACCTCTCAACTCGCTTGTCGGCCGCCGCGTTCAGCCACATACCCGCATACGCACACTTCGCCCCATCCGCCGCACTCAGCCCACCTGCTTGCGAATCCTAGAGCGCACACTACCGACTACGGGCACGCTTCCACCAAAGCCCGGACGCCTGCTGCCGGCGCCCTGCCCCGGGACGGGCGGGGGCGATGGTCAACGGCGCGCCGCTGCTGCTGGGCTCCATGCTCGGCGGCGGTCGGTCAGCGGCGGCGGCTTCGTCGGCCGCCGTGGAGGAGGCGCACGTGCCACTGCTGCAGGCTTCGGACGGTGAGTGGCTGTGTAGCTGCGCGTGCAAGCCCCGGGTGACCATCAGCGAAGCTGCTCACGTCACTATTAGCCCGGCACGCCCCGCAACGTGCCGCATCAGCCCCCCCCCCCCCCCCCCCCCCCCCCTCCCCCTCTGAGACCATTTTAAAGGTAATGTTAAGAGTTACGTTTACTCGCAGGCAAATAAGTGACTGATGGTTAGATGAGTGCTGGACGAGAGAGAGAGAGAGAGAGAGAGAGAGAGAGAGTGGTTGTGTTCTGGATGGATTGTCTAGTGGGAGGCGCACAGGCAGCGGTGCACCGCTACAGGGCGTGACTCACACCAGGTGGGGCTATGTCTTGGGTGGGTGTGGGGGGGAAATCCTAGCAGAGTCGCACACAGAAGCGCGAACCCCGGAGAGGTAAGTGAGTTGTTAGTCCAGGCACGCATCTAACCATCCATCCGGACAGCATCGGCTGTGTTGTGTGCTGCCCGGCGTCTACTTGTAGTTGGGCGAGGAACACTCCTGGCGGGCAGCCTTGGAGCATCAGCACACAAGCACAGTGCGCAGCACGCAGTGCGGCGGAATACCGTGCCTTTGCATGTTGACAGCCGGAATGCCGCCGCTCGACCGATCTGCCCAGTCAAACTGGACGGCGGCTGTTTGCTTCGCCTCACCCATCCTGCCCCTCTTGAATCGCTGACTTCAAGGCAGCGGGAGCAGCCAGCACAGCCGAGTGGCAGGCGGCGTGGCAGAGGCGAAGCTAGGCTCGGGCGCGGCAAGTAGCGCGCAGGCCTCCGTGGACGCGCGCTTCCTGCGCCGCTTCATGCACCTCATGGCGCCACTGCGGTAAAGCCCGCCTCCTCCCTGCCCCCACGCGAGTACCGTCAGCCGCCCGCCACGCTGGGCATGACATCGCAAGCGGGCTGAGCCCAAGGGAGCCCATGCGCTCGCAGGCCCTACCCAGCACTGCTGCTCGTGCTGCTCTCAGTTGTCGAGGCGCTGGTGGTGGCCAGAGGTACGCCTAGCCCCGCCCCTGCAGCCCCCCCCCCCCCCCCCCCCCCCCCCCTCTCACATCAGCCCATGTTGGATACGGGTCCTTATCTAGTTTAGGTCATACACAACTACTCAGGCCCCCTTGCGCATACGTACCACGCCAACTGATGGCATGTAGTGGGAGTTGGCTGCATGCTTTGGTTTGCCAGAACATGACATTGCTGCTGGATGACACAGCACCACGCCGCCATGTCACTACCGGCTGCCGCTGGGTTCATGCACATCAAAAGGTGTATCGGCTGAGCGCGGAGATGGGAGGGGCTTCGGCGGTGGATGTACCCTTTCACCCTGCGCCCCCTGCCCCGCCTCCCCGGCAACTCACAGCACGCGAGGCATGAGGCCCTAGCGCCCCACTGGGCCGTCAGTCACATGCTCCCGGCGCTCCCAACTTACCGCTCCCGCAGATGGCAAATCCGTCTGCATGGCACCGGAATTGTGTTTCGGCCAGGGCGCCCTCACAGTAGGGCTGCCACCTTGCCAGCGTACAGCTTCCAACTTATATTCCGATGTGCCCCCCTTGCCATTCCACGAGGCACTGTGCCGCTGGGAGTAATATCGGGAGTCGCGGGTGTGCGGTTCGGGGTGCTATGTGCTATTAGATGCCCCCGGATATATAGCGTGTGGATACTGCTCGTGATTGTAATATGAAGGTAGCGGCCAACGTTCCTACATCGCAGCACACTTGTGGAAGTCAGCGAGAACCTGCAGGTGTGATTATCGCCGCGATGCAGTCACGAGCGCCAACTTCGCGTGCGATATTCAAAAAAACCAACCCGTGCAGCGCAATTGAGAAACGCCTATTCCAAGCCTCAAATCGGGCTCGCTAGCAACCTAAGTATAGGAACATTTGCTACAGTCCCGCTATATAGTTTCGTCTATGTTTTCCCTCTGACAGGCAGGCCAAGCGCTTGTTCGCAGTGTTTTTGTTACCGCGTCAGTACCCGTAGGGCGCTCACGATAGTACGCAGTGACCACGCGAGAGGGGGGGGGGGGTTATGATAACGCTTGCAGCCGCTTAGCTGCCCCTTGGTTTGTGGCGGGCAGTGGGCAAGGTGGCGGGCTCCTTCTACAAGCTGGTGGTGGACCGCGAGGCTGCGCGCCTAACGCGCTTCTTCCTGAACGCCGGCGGCCTCTACGTCATCGTCACGATCATCCGGGCCACCAACGTTTGGCTGAGCGAGCTGCTGGCGCTGCGCTGGCGTGGCCGCCTGACGAGCCTGGTGCAGGTGGGACAGAAACACGGCCATGCCTTCCTGTCGAGCGGGGGCGACGGGCACTATCGTACTACTTCTTCCGGGGCTGAGCATGTGTTTCTGGGGGCTGTGTCTCCAGGAGAAGTACTGTCAGAATCAGGCGTACTACTGGCTCACAGACCAGGTGCGCCGCCGCGTTCTAACATCAACAACAGTGGCATTGACTCAACCTTTGTGGGAGCCAGGGGCGGGCGGAACTTGTCCTGTTGCAGTAGACACAGCGCAGCCTAGCTTAGCTGCACTGTTGGCGTAGCTACGCTTGGCTGCATTGGATCTTCAATCACGTTAATGTAGCTATCCACGTAATGCACGAAATAGGGGCTGCTGGGCGGGTTGGGCCGGGCGCAACCGACCACGCCATCAGGCCGGTGACGGACAACGAACGATTGTGGGTTTCTAATAAACCTTTAGCAGCAGCGCAGCTTCCATACAGCATCTGACATACCTTGCGAGTGAAGAGGGCAGTGCTCTGTGGCGCCGTGGCGTTTTCAAAAGCAAGCATTGCGTCAGAGCACGGAGTGAGAGGGGCAGACGAAGTGACAAGTGAAGTCAGACGAAGTGAGAGGGGCCAGACAGGGCAGACTGCATAGCGGGGCGTGCCGGCGCCATGACTAGGTCCCTAAAGACGTATCTCGTCCCATCTAATATTAACAACGGTCGGCTTGGCATATTTGTAGTATGTGCCGCAATGAGGGCTTTAGCACTGTTCCAAAGCGAGCTACGTTGGGCCCCTCAAACTGCCCCGCGCCAGGGTGTGCTCCCATACCTCCCACGCTTACGGCCTTATCTTGCTGCGGCACGCCCGTAGTGTTGCTGCCTAGCTAGAGTAGCCAGCTGAATACAGCTCCCTCTGTGGCGGCAAGCAGTGCGCCACTCTGCTGTATCCGCCGGCCATATCACCCTGCGTCAAATACTGACAATCGGCTGACCCCCCCCCCCCCCCCCCCCCCCCCGCGCGCCCTTGCCCTGCCACCCCCATTTGCGTGCAACCCAGGTGGACAACCCAGACCAGCGCATCGCCGCTGATCTCGCCAATTGGTGCACCACCCTCGCAGAGCTCATGCAGAAATTCTGCGCTGCGCCGCTGCAGGTCCCCCCCCCCCCCCCCCCCCTCTCCGGCCCGCCCCCCAATGCCTCTGCTTGCTCCTTTGCCACTTGGCATTCATTACAGTGGGTGAAAAAAGGACCGGAAGCCTGGTGTCAGTGATAGGGGAAACGGACGCTGCGCGCGGCACCCTTGACAAGCCGCTTCTGGGCGTGCATGACATGCCATGACACACCCCTCCGACTGCTTTGCATATTGCGGCAAGAGCAGCACATGTAGTGGCTACTACCATCGATGATGCGGGCAACTGCTGCCTGTCTGCCTGCGGCATGATGTTGGCTGGAAGGGATAGGGCGGGGGGCGGGGGGGGGGGGGGGGGGGGGGTTGACCCCGGGGACATGCCTCGCAGCTGCAATTAGCAGCGTCCTCGCGTTGTTTTAAGGGTTGCGTACGTATATGGCTAGCAGATTACCATGTCTTTTGGCATCAGGCACCGGGTTTCTTCTGCTGTGAAGCTGGCAGCACTACAATTGGAATCTTGCACTGCCTCCTCACCTCCTAAGCGCCTTATCCCCCCCCTCCCCCTCCCCCCACACTTGTTGTGTGGGAATCTCTCAGGTGCTCTACTACTCCTGGCTGACATACTCCTACACAGGGCTGCCTGGCCTGGGCATTGCGTACGCCTTCTTCACCGCCGGCCTCGTGCTTCAGCGCCTCATCATCGCGCCCATCGCGCGGCTGGTGTTCGTGCAGGAGAGGCTAGAGGTGCGTTGCCGGCGCATCAGAGCGCGCTCTTATCTGCATTACCAACCCCTTCCTGACCTCCTTGGTGGGATTCTTTACAGCTGTCCGCGGAGGCGTGGTTGAGAGCAGCGCCGTTGCGTTAGCTGGAATATTGCAGTAGAGGCTTAGGCTTGCACTAAAGCGCGGACTGTGTGGGTATTGACGTTGATGATGTCACGTTGTCACCAATACACTGCTGAACACTGCGCAGTGATATTGGTCTCCTTTTGCCCAGAGGCCTGTGTGGATTGTTGCCACAGTACAGCGGCAAGACCAAGGTTGGACGTATCCGATGTATTCGCAGCTGTATCCCAACATGATATATTTGCGCTCATACGTTTTGACATCATTCCACGTGACTTTCAATATCTCAATTACATTCATGACGTCTTGAAACTGCGTCCGATTACGTAAGCGGTGTAACTCATGTGCTTTCCGGGATATGGACTGATAGCGCCCTTCCAAGCACAACTGCTCCGTCTGCCGCGGTGTCTTCTGACTAGCGATGAGCGGTTGTTTCTGAGCTGACGGCCGCACTGCAATTGTTTTTTAGCATCTGATACCACGTAAGCCACTGCCCCGCGCATAGGGATGTCAACCTATTGCCTACAAAAGGATGACTTCAAAGTCAGCTAAAACGTTGCGCCTCCAGTTGAGTCGAGTACAACATTACATAATCAATTCATAATGGGTTACGTTACTTCTGGGTCCCAAAGACATAAAGTCCTCCTACCGCCAAGCCTGGTCGCCGCACAGTTTCTCGCGGAAGCCCCACATGCTCACTGGTGCCGTTGTTGCCGGCAGGGCGACTTCCGCGCAGCTCATGTGCGCGTGCATAACCTGCGTGCGGAGGTCGCCCTCTACCGCGGCGACGTGCCGGAGCGAGCTGCGCTGGAGGAGGGCCTGACAAAGGTCATTGCCAATGCGGGCCACATTGTGAGCCGTCACTGGTTGCTGGAGACGACCACAAAGGTCCGCGGGCAGTACATTCAGGACTGCGCGGCTCCTCCCCCCCCCCCCCCCCCCCCCCCCCCCCCGCCCACCTCCAACACGCTTATACAGTTTGTCCCAACAGTTTTGTCCTCACATAGCCCCCATTGGCTCACTTTCACGTGTGTGGGCGACTCCTCGCCAGCATGAAAGTGCTTAGATGAGACTTCGGGGGTTTGCAGGGAGGAATTTGTTGGACTACTTCACAAAATTGAGCCGCGCGATTCCCAGGGTAGAAATGTGTGCCGGACAACAGCAATCTTGAGGAATGTCCCATTATATCAAGGTTTACAATCTGTATAATATGACCAGCCAGGGTGCTCACTGATGTCCTGGTGTATGAGCTCGGGGCATGTCTTCTAGCACCATTCAACAGCGCAGGGCAACCATGTGGCCACAGCGGCACTGCGCTACAGCCTCATCTCCAGTGTGCAGTCAACGAGGCACTGTGTTGGCAATGCTCCACTTGAGATACGCTAGACGCTATGCCAATGCCGTCCGCCAGCCCAGTGCAGCCATGATGGCAGGTGATGAGAAAGTATATTGCCAGAGCAGCGGTGCTGACATAGGACACCTCCGCGCCCCTCCGACCACTGCCAATCCCGCAGGGCCTGGAGTACATCGGCGCGCTCATCAACTACATGGCCGTCGCCCTCGTGGTGTTCCGCATGCCCAGCGGCGACAGCGGGGCGGATGCAGAGCTCGTGTCCAACGCCTCGTTTGCCACGCTAACGCTGATATACGCCTTCACGCAACTGCTGGACACCGCGGAGAAGGTGTGCGCAGCCTCCGCACCCTCAAATCCGTACCAAGTCTGCCCTTGGATCACTTACCCCCAATTGAAGAACAGCACTGACCTGAAGTCTCAACATGCCTGATGTACGCGCACGAGGGAAAACGTATTTTCTGTCTAGATGAATTGGTCCCTGCATTCTGCAAAGTGCTGTTGTAGCCACCTACCCAATCGGGGGGGGGGGGGGGAAGGGGGGGGCGGGGGCGCGGGCGGCCCCTTGGCAGCCCCATACTGTTCTCTGTGCGCCCGACATTTGTGCGTCTCCTGTTCTTGCTCTCGAGCTATTGTCTGCCTCCATTGTACATGATGGCATAGCAAGGCTAGTTTGCCTGGCACAGGGGATGAATCTGCTGTGTGTCGAAGGGTACCGACGCAACTATTAAAACCCTTGCTATACGGCTCAAGTTGGGCCTGCATGCAGCCTGCAAGAATATTCGTGACTGTTGCTTTGTCTGCATTTGAGCCCTGATAGGAAGTGCACGCTCTTATTCGCAGTGTTCTTATTACCATGTCGGCACGTGTAGTCCTTTTCAGTGTTAGCATATCTACATGAATTGACCAGCTTCCCTGCTGTTTTCGGTGTTCCCGCAGGTATCCAACATCGCTGGCTACACCGCGCGAGTAAGCGAGCTGCTGGAGCATCTGGAGCACCTGGAGCAGCAGGCCAGCCGCGGTGCGCCCCAGAGGACGGCGGCCGCTGCCCCTTCCCCGCGCCCTTCGCAGGATGGTACCGACCTCAGCTGGTCGCGCTGCAGCGGGCAGACTCTGGTGCCGCCAGGTGAGCGGTGCCTTGCGGATTGCACAGCGGAGGCCATGGCGCACTGCCGCCCCGCTATTGCTGTGCATGTAGTTTCCATCCGCTGAATGCTGTCCCGGAGTCCTTCTCCGCCAGCTAAGAATCTCTTTCCGTTATAGCATGGCCATGTCAAAGCTCTGCCTTGCAGTGGCTCTGCATTGCTGTGGCGCCGTTGACAGCCCAGGAATGTTGGCATCCAGTGTGCTCTTGCCGATCTTGTACCTGCCATGCTGACCCCGCTGCGCCGTTCTCAGGTCCCTTCCCTCCACGCGCGCACCGCGCGAGCTTCGAGCTATCGGTGCACCAGGTCAGCCGAGAGATGGCACTGCAGGTCGCGGACGTTTTTCCGGAAGCGCCCGTGCCAGAGGCTGTCCCGGCAGATGAGGCAGCATCCCTTGACAAGCCGATTCTGGTCATTCCCACCTTTCAGGTGCGGCTGTAGCCGTCACATTTATACGGCCCCTGTGTCAGCAGTGCCCAATACACATATCTATCTGCATTTCAGTGCGTTTCCTGGCACTGTACGAGCTTTAGGGTTGCGGTACCTGGGATGCGTGGAATAGTAGCGTTGTTGCCAACATGATTGCGTGCCCCCAGGTGGCGCGGCGCGGGGTGGACCTGGCAGGCGACTGCAGCGACCCAGAGGTGCTGGCCCGGGTGGCGGAGGAGATGGACCGCATGCTGGATCGCTTTCTGGGCTGGGCCGGCATGGTGGTGGCGGCGCTTCAGCAGGGGGGGCATTGGGCAAACGCGGTCGACCCAAGGTAATGCGCGTACACAAGCACCCTCCTCTACATGTGAATGCCCCGCACTGGAGTCTTTTATCACTGCAGACTGCCACTGATACTGACTGCCACTATCACTATCACTATCACTGGCATTGCCGCTGCCACTGCAGCTACCACTGCCATTGCCACTTCAATGACCATTATCACTGCCACTCTCACTACCACTGCCACTGCCACTGCCGCTGCCACTGCCACTGCCACTGTCATTGTCATCATTACTAGCACTTTCAATATCACTGCCACTGCCACTATCACTCCCACTGCCACTATCACTCCCACTGCCACTATCACTGCCCCTACCACTAGCACTGCCCCTACCCCCTCCACAGTCATTGCCACTACCACTACCACTACCACTCTCACTACCACTGCCACTGCCACTGCCGCTGCCACTGCCACTGCCACTATCATTGTCATCATTACTAGCACTTTCAATATCACTGCCACTGCCCCTGCCACTATCACTGTCAATACCACTGCCACTATCACTGCCACTGCCACTACCACGGCCACTATCACTCCTACTGCCACTAGCACTGCCCATACCACCTCCACAGTCAGTACCACTGTCACTGCCACTATCACTTCCACTACCACTACCACTGCTGCTGCCGGTGCCACTATCATTGTCACTACCACTATCACTGCCCCTACCCCCTCCACAGTCATTGCCACTACCACTACCACTACCACTACCACTGTCCCTACCACTACTGTTATCACTGTCACTATCACTAACACTACCACTGTCCCTACCACTGCTACTACCATTGCCACTATCACTGCCAGTAGCACTGCCCCTACCACTTCCACTGTCACCGCCACTATCACTGCCAGTAGCACTGCCACTGCCACTGATAGTGCCACTATCACTGCCATTACCCCTGTCACTTTCACGGCCACGACCACTGCCACTCTTGCTGCCACGTCCACTATCACTGCCGCTGCCGCTGCCACTGCCACTATCATTGTCATGATTACTAGCACGTCCACTGCCACAGCCATTGCCACTATCACTATCACTATCACTACTACCACTGCTGCTGCCACTACAACGACGAGTGCCCCTACCACTTCCACTGTCACGGCCACTATCACTGCCACTGTCACTGCATCTGCCACTGTCACTCCCACTACCACTTGTCACTGCCACTATAACTATCTCTACCTCTGGCACTGCTGCTGCCACTATCGTTGACGATGTTACTGTCACTGCCACTATCGCTGCCACACCCCTTGCCACTACCACTACTACAACCACTGCCACTATCACTGCCACCGCCAATGCCACTGCCACTGCCACTATCACTGCCACTGCCACTGCCACTGCCACTGCCACTGCCACTATCACTCCCACTGCTACTAGCACTGCCCCTACCACCTCCACATTCACTACCACTGTCACTGCCACTATCACTACCGCAATCACTACCACTACCATTCCCACTCCCACTCCCACTGCCACTGCCACTGCCACTGCCACTGCCACTATATCTCCCACTGTCACTGCCACTTTCACTACCATTGGCACTACCACTACCACTACAACTACCACAACAGCTACAACTACAACTGCCACCATCACTATCACTGCAACTATCGCAACATCACTTCCGCTAGCACTGCCACTACTCTTACTGCCACTACTGTTAATGCCACTGTCACTACCTATGTAACGGCCAGTGTCACTGCCACTTCCCCTGCCATTGCCACTATCAATTACCAAAGTTACCCACTATATAAGAGGCACATGGATGCGGCTTGTCAGCTATGAATGTACATCATGCACAGTGCATTTGGCAGACGGCAGGTGTGAGTTGAGTGCTCACAATGGGCCGTCACATGTTTGCTGCAATGTTATCTTCGCAGGACCGGCTTGGCATTGTATGGCCAGCAGGGCGGGGCGTACAGTGAGGCGCGCGGCGCGGCGTCGCTCCTCGGCTTTGAAAAGCTCAACACTGGCGTGAGTGGCCCCAGCCGTCCGAGACCGCTCTCTTCGTGTCTCCGCGCATTGGGCATAAGCTGTGCAGGGGATACTTTTTGATTGGCACCCTTAAGGCCCACTGCCTTGTTTCTTGAATATGTCGGTGCCGCTTGATGGCCAACGGCTGAGTGCATAGCCCGCTGCGCAGGTCTGTGACGTCATCTCGCACCCTGTGCACGGCACGCGTGTGTACCCTGCCACCATGGTTACGGACGCACCGCTGGAAGCGCTGCAGGTAAAGCACAGCGCGCCCACATCAGTTAGCGCAACCATAACTGCCATCCACGACCCAAAACCCCCATCTGCATACAGCCCCAGACATGACCCGGTATCTAAACTTCTTCCTCGTGATAGGCCAGCTGTTGTACTTGTTTGCAGTGGGCTAGAGTCGGAATATATATTTAAGGACAGCGTGCGCAGCCGTCTACCTATATTCTTGGTGCATTATAACGACGGCGGTACCCGGATGTTGTTTCGGAAGCTCGCACAGTCAGTCAGCATTCCTATACGCATGCATTAGTATTCATTTGCGTTATCCACATGAAGCCCGTAGCATCGCATCCTGTGTCACTCCGCATGAATGGGCTGTATTTGGTGTACCAAGTGCAGCTTCAAGCGAAGGCGCCGTCCTTGTCATCTTTGCAGTTTGAGCCCTTAAGACCCATTACAGGCCAGTTGCATCACATTTGCAACCAACACATTGTCCCGCAGCCCCATGCCCAAACGTGCGTCAATGGTGGCCTAAACAGTGCCGCGTTAAGTGGCAGCCCGGCAGCATGCTCCACAGCAGCGTTGACTCCGGCTGATGCAGCGGATTGACTGGTATTATTGTGCGGCCCGGCTGGTGCATACAGCGTGCGCTGCAGGAATCGGCTGCCTTCCTGAATGGCGCGGACGCGGACACGGCCCTTGAGGCGCGAACGCCCGCGGCAGCGCCCTCCGAGCCGCTGGTGCCATCCGCCTGGCCCCGGGCTGCCCAGCAGGGCGGCAGCGAGCGCTGGCTACACCGCCCGCGGGGCTCGGACCCGCTGCTCGCACTGCACTCCCTCTGCGTGGACACGCCGGCGGCCGTGCCGGCTGTCGCGGGCCTGGATGTGCATCTGCGGGCGGGGGAGCACCTTCTGGTGGTGGGACCCTCGGGCTGCGGCAAGTCCACGCTGCTCCGCGCACTGGCGGAGCTGTGGAGCGCCAAGGTGCGGTCATTGCCCATCCAGTGAACGCTTACACAACCGGAATGCGCGGCAGTAAGATATCTCTCTCTCCCTCTCTCCCGCTCTCTCTCTCACACACACACACACACATACAAGCATGCGCGCGCGCGCCATTGCAGCCGCGACTGCTACGCTCATTTACCGCCACGGGTATGGCACCATGGGCCAAAGGCTTGCGCAGCTCAGCTTCTAACAATGACATGCCTAGCCTGCAGATTGGCCGCATACTCGTTGTGTTGGCCATCGTGCTTATTCAAATGCTACCATCGCTGCTTCAGGAAGGGCAGATGACAATACAGATGTTGCGGTGTCTGAACTTTCTCGGCGATCTTTATGTGTTGGTTTTAAGCCGCAGCTGCTGGCGGACTTACCCTCCGGCACATTCCCCGGCAGGCCGGACGGGCAGAGCTGCCGCCAAAGGAGCTGGTGATGTTCCTCCCGCAGCGGGGGGTGCTGGCCCCGGCGCTCACGCTGGTGGGCCAGCTGCTGTACCCCTCCAGCGGCGCCCTCAGCCAATCGGCCTCGCTAGCCGTGTCGCCGGCCCAGCTGCGCTGGCTGCTGCAGGCCGTCGGCCTCGCTGACCTGTGGGACCGTGCTGGCGGGGACTGGGAGCGCGAGCTCGACTGGCTGCAGGTAGGGCGCTCTGCCTCGGGGAGCGCCCCCCCACTCCGTTGTACATCCATCCGCGCCCGCAGCTGCGCGCTCTCTCTCTCTCGCCTTGCAGACGCTCTTCTCATGTTCCCCGTGCCCGGCTCTGATGGCGCCCGCGGGCAGGACCTGTCCCCGGGAGAGCTGCAGCGGTTGAGCATTGCGCGCGTCCTGGCCCGGCGCCCGGTCCTGGCTCTGCTGGATGAAAGCACCTCCGCTGTGCCGCCCGAGGTGGGCGCGTCCTTGTACACCATGATGAAGGCCGCGGGCGTCACGCTGGTCAGGTAAGCCCTGTCCCGGTCGCTGACCGGCAGTGACACGGGTGAGCCCGGAGTAGATGCACGCGTGCCGACGCGGTGCAGGCCACCTATTTGAGCTCCTAGAACTGGGGACCCGGCACTTAATTAGAACTTTGTCATGAACCCATGATCGTGATGTCTATAGTTTAGCTCTGCCGGGCAGGGCCGATTATTATCCAGAGATTGTTCTTTTCGCCGCGTCGACATCTGTAGACGTCAAACCTCCGCAATAGACAATAATACTTCAGCGGTGGGCCTCGGCAGAGGGGGTGGGGGGGGGGTGGGGGGGGAATCGTTGCCATGCATTTGTGACGAGTACGTAAGAGGTGGTGGCAGGGCTGCAGACAAGGACGGCGGCTGCGGACGTACTCATGCCGTGTTTTCTCGGTGAACGACAACTCTTGAGGCATGCTCCGCTAAGAATGTAGAAGATGGCGTGTCAAGCCTCCCTATCTCCATTGTTACCCGTGCAGCTGGGTCAACCTCTGCATCAACGCAGGCAGGGGCAATAGGTACCGGCCAGCGGGATGCACCGATAAACACGCCAGCAGTGGGAGACGCCTACGTTCCATGCCTCGTGTCTTGCTGCTGACTCACCAGCGGGCTACAAGTACTCTCGGCGCCACTGCTGTGTGAGGCATGCGAGGCTCCGCGGCGCATTCATTACCAGCGCAGGGAATCCAGACAACAAACGCGCCGCTTCTCTTATCCCGGTTGTGCTCTGCATCTGTTGCTGCTCTGTACATTTCGACACCTACACCGCTCTCGGTGGGTGCCATTTCTTCATTCACCTCTCGGATCGGCAACTTGGAGCCGCGATTATGTAGCGCCACTTGCCTCAATGGCACTGGCAACCTGGCCTCCATCGCCAGCTTGCTTGTTGCTCGAAGGGAGTGAAAGCTGGCCGCAGCCTTTGGCAACGTTATTTTTGTGCAGTCTAGCAGAGTGTGGGTATTATGCAAAGCCCCTGCCACTGCTGCGCCCCGGGGGCTTTGGACTCCCCGGGGTGATCCGAGATAAGATGGGGTACCCGGGTACTTTTGTCGCACCCCAGTGTCGCATCACCAGTAACACTGACGGAGCTTCTGCTCTTGCGCGGTGTCCCGCTGCAGTGTGAGCCACCAGCCGCAGATGGAGGCGCTGCACAGCAAGGCTCTCCGCCTGGAGGGGGACGGCACCGGGGCGTGGGCGCTCGTCGAGCTGTCAGCCGCGTGAGGCCAGCGCGCCCACAGCCGCCGACACCTCCACACAGCCCGGAAGTGCGTCCACGTGTGGGAGGGAGTACGTACAAAGCCGGAGAGCACAAAGGTTGGCGGCATCGTGTGGCGTGTCCCCTGGACAGCGCACCGCAGTGCCGCGGAGCCATATCCGACCTGCGCATCACATTGAATCTGTGCAACCTGATCGCTCGTGCGAACAGTTATATTCATGTGTGTGACCGTCAAGTAGATCAGATTGACAGTCCAATATTCTGCTCTTGTTGAGTTGTGGCCGGGGGAAGGGGGGGGGGGGGGAGGGGGGGGCTAGCTCCCTGCGGCCTTGGCTTCACTGACCGTGCCTCAATTTTGAAAGTTATATGACAGCAGCAAGCTTATTGAGCTTCACAACCGCCCACGCTGTGCCATGGACTCCCGGCTTGCTTTATCCTGCGCTAGGCTGTACTTCTCACCCTCCACGCTCCTTCGAGAACACAGTGCAACAGATACGGAGCACAAGGTGTGCTCCGTGCTCTGCTGATACCTGTGGTGACGGAAGCATGTTGATAAGCACTCGCTCTGGGCGCTGCACCAAGCAAGTGCCGAGCCGACACGCACAAGGCGCTGACTGGACGTGACTCGAGGGCTCTGACTGCATCCGTTGTTGACATGACTGACGAGATAAACTTAGATGTGGAAGTGCATCCGGTACGCACCATGCATTCCGACAGGATAAGCAGTGACAGCATTCGCGTGGCCCACGGGCAAAGCTGTGAGGTTATCTTACCTAAACCCGAGGTGCTACTCTGCGCAGAGCAAAAGCACCCACACTGTTGCCCGCACATAGTTGTTGTTGGCATGGCACTTCCCCACAGCATGTTCCATGCTTAATCAAAACGATGAGAATACCTACGACAATACTATGTATAACCTGGCCGTGCAGCCTCCCAGGAGCGCTTCACATAACCAAATTTCCTCTTGCCAATGTGCAGCGGGATTGACAATGATTACTTGATGAGAGTTTTTAATCGTTCGCGTCATTGCTCGCGTGCAGGCCTACTTACATTTGCAAATATCCATTTTTGGTGATATTCGCGACTCCTACAGCGCGTCAGCAGGTGGATTCTAATATCACAAGTTAATACGGCACGATACTGTCGAGTCGGGATCAAAATAGCAGGCGCAAGTCCCCGACGGTTATTATGGGACCCGCCCGGGCTGATCACCCCGCTATGCAGCCGCCAGGCGCACCTGTCGCAAACACGTATCATGATGTGTGCTAAGTGCCGACCACGGCATATGGTACCAGTCGTATTTATACTTTCAAGACACTATTATTCATGGTGTTTGTGAGTCCTAAAGCACAACAAATCCTCTGGCAGCAAGCCGGAGGGTGGGTGGAGCAAGCTGGAGGGGGACGGCACCTATGCACGGGGCAGCGTTTCTCCAGTGATGACATAATGATGCAGCTTAACTGCCATGGGTGGACAAATGTGGTGCCGCGCGTCTGCGGGTAGTCGTCCCTGCTGTCATCGGTGCTATGGTCGAGATACTGTGTAGCATAATGTAATGACGATGCTTGGCCATGTTGCTATTGTGACGCTGTTTGCATATAGCCGTGCAGCCACCGCCAGCGCATCACTGCCCCGAGACCGGAGCTTGGTGGTGGCTGCATGGTTTTGGAGCAGAACGAATCTGCTAACCAAAACTAATGCAGTGGTAAATTCATGCGACGTATCGCCCAATCGCGCGTTGTGCTTGCGAATCCATGAGAGGGCTGAGGTCGAGGCTGACATGCCATTACCGTGATGCACAATGAGAAGGCCGCCTTTCAGCTGCGGGGATGCGTTGTGCCGCAACTCGCATTCATCAGCAGCCACGCCGGGTGATGTACCCGTTTGGTCGGCATGTACTCGCTCGCGTACATCATCATCAGAGTCATGAACATCAGAGTCCACGAAGCGCATTTTCGAATAATTGATCAAACGATAGATTGATAGAATGAATAAATTTAATAATGATAAACACAAGCAAAAAGCACAACGAGCGCTCGTCCGCAGGAACTTGTAGTCTGCTAGTGCGCCCTGGTAGGCATGTCGCAGGATTGCTAGTGCCAGCAGAAGACTACACACTCTCGAACATCGCAGTCTCCATGCACTTGTTCATGAATTGCTCCGGGCGGATATGTCGTTGATGCACGTAGCAGATGTGATCGGCCGCCCGCTCCAACTTTCTGATCATAATGCCGAAATCGTCAAGCCACTTCCAGAATTCCATCGCGCGAGTGGGAGTGTTGAACCACATGTCCCATTGTGAGTGTATGACCGGTCCTGACGTACGGCAGCCTGGCTTTTTCGCATCCCTCACCCACTGATTGGAGAGCTCGATGCGTGGCGAGTGTGGCGGCACGCTCATGGCTGTGGCAATGCCGTACGCCACCATCAGCTTAATGTTCTCGTAGTTGGATTCCGAGCCAGGTGAGATAGTCATACTGAAGCGAACTCGATGCAAGCGGCAGGTCATGGGAATCTGGAGCAAGCATGTCTCGCCCAGGCAGGGCGGGGCATCCTGGAGGCTGTAGCTGTTGTTGAACCGGACGCTGTGCATCGGGACGCCGTCGGACAGCCCCACCACTGCTGCCTTCTTGAGGTGCGCCCGCGTGTAGGCCATCATGACAGAGCCGTCGTACGCGAGAACCAGCTGAAAGGTGCTGCGCGGAGTGTCCACAGGAACGGGGCCGTCTACATAGTGGCGCATATTGCGGTATGTGATGACCACGCCGCCAGAGGTGCCCAGCCCAGGGCACAAAGAGAAGGGGCAGTCAGAGGGGGGCAGCTCCGCAACCTCAATCGAGCTGTACGGAGGGTCGTGCGTGAGGTCTGTGAAGAGCGCCGACACCTGCGGGCTGCGGTAGTGGTTGTCGAGAGTGCCCTGGATGTCCTCTGGTTGCGAGCCAAAGCTGATGTAGCCATTGGCCACAACGTAGAACGAGTTGTAGACGCGGCCAAAGAGCGACACGTTGCGGCCTGGGAAAAACTCGGACGAGCCATCATCGGAGAGCTGCAGCTCCTCGCCGCCGTGTAGACTCGTGTTCACCGGAAGCTCCGGCTGCCACCCAGGGCGGTCCACATGCAGCGGGGTGGTGCAATTCTCGTAGGCACTTCCGTTCCAGGTGTAAAGCAGACTGAATCCATCCAGGGGAAAGGTGTCTGTGTCCAGGGTGAAGGCAGGGACAACGACCGCCGGCGCATCATACACCAGTCCATCACAGTTGCACTCGGGCACATAGTCCAGGCTGTATTCCGCTTCGGCTGGCGGATAGTAGCCGTCCGACAGCCCCACCGTTGCGTTGGCATTGAGGTACACCTCCTTCCACGCCAACTCCACATTGCCTTCGTACGAGATGAGAATCTGAAATGTGCTGCGCGGGATGGGGTCGGTTGGAAACGAGCCAGTGATGTAATGTCGCAAGTTTCGGTAGGTGATGGCCACGCCACCGCTGCCCAGCCAGCAGGGACTCCCGGGGTCGTCCTCCGTGTTGTCCTCATCCTCGTTGTTCACCTCCAACAACTCGATTCTGCTCGCGGGCGGGTCGGGCGTGAGGTCCGTGAAGAGCGCGGAGATGCGTGGCAAATTGTAGTGGTTGACCAGGGTGCCGGACCAGTCGCTGTTGCCGGTGCCAAAAGTCACATAACCATTCGCTCCGACAAAGAGGTAGCTGTAACTGCGCCCAAACAACTGGAACGGGCGATTGAGGACGACTCTCTGGCTGCCATCATCGCTGATACTCGACACATCTTGCGCCTCCTCAACATCGGTGTCCACCCAGAAGGCTGGCTCGCCAGACTCCTCATCCACACCCATTGGAAGAGTGCAGTTGTCATATCCCGCGCCGTTCCACTTGAGCAGGAGGCGCGTGCCCTCCAGCGGGAAGCTCTCGCCCATCTCAGGGTAAAACTGTGGTATGACCACAGCCGGCGCGCCGTGTGGTTCAGGCCAGGGGGTCGGCGGCCACGGCGCGCTCAGGTACATCACCGAGCGTGTCAAGTTGAGGCGGCCAGAGGTGACGCAGCGCAGGTACCAGCCCGTGTAAGCTGGAGCCTGATTGGTGCCCTGCATTAGCGCCTCCTTCAGATGCAGGACGCCTGCCCCCGGGAACGCTGACAGCAGCAGAGCGGCAGCGCCTGCCACCATCGGCGTTGACATAGAGGTGCCGGACTCGACGCTGGTGTAGGTGGCGGACAGGGCGTGGGGCCAGGTGGACAGGATATCAACTCCAGGCGCAGCGAGGTCGACCGTCTCGAGTCCAAAGTTGGTGAACCAGGGCATGTCGTCGTCCCCATCACTGGCTCCCACCGACAAGATGATGTCCGAAGAGAAGGCGATGGGTAGTGGGCATTGGCCGCCACGTCCGTGTTGATGCCCGAGTTTTCCCGCAAGCGGCGACAAACAGAATGCCAAAGCTCCTCAAATGGCAGGCATGTAAGATTCTGCAAATATGGCTAGAGCGGACGTAGCTGCCATACGAGTTTGAAATGATGTGCGGGCGCTCCGACTCTGGCAGCGAGAGCGCCCAGTCCAGGCAGCGCAGAACTGTGCTGAGTGAGCCCGAGCCATTAGCATCAAACGCCTTGCACGCCATTAGGGTTACCTGCGGGATGAGCGCATCACGAAACATCTCAATGCGATGGTTTGACTGTTTTTGTGGGCGCATGCTAAATAGTTGCCGCGTTCTCATTAGCAATATGGGAACATCATCCGATCGCTCAGCATAGCTTAGGAGCCCCGGCCCGGTGCGACCCTAGCCTGTCTCAGCACGAGCAGCAAGACCCGGGTGGCTACCACGGCCGCGCGCTCCTCACCTGGGGTGAAACGCCCACAACGTACTCCCCGTTGTTGCATTGCGCCAACAAGTCCAGCACAGTGTTGTGCCGTGGCCCAAGTCATCCATCGGGTCTCCACTTGTGCGGCTGGTCACTGCGTTGGCCCCGTAGTAGTTCGTCCACCACATCATTGCCATCATCGTCGATGCCGTTGTCCGGGATCTCAGACGGGGTTGGTCCACATGTTGCCATTCAAGTCTGGGTGCAAGTAGTCAACGCCTGTACGGCGCAGAGCGCAATCACGCTTCATCAAATACACCAGCGTAGACATGTCATCACACACTCCATCGTCATGTACGGCAACTTAGCCAGCGCAGTTCGGTAGTACCCGGGTCAGTCCGGTTGAGGCTGTGGCCTTACCTGAGTCAATCAAGAGCACGCGGATGTCGCGGCTGCCTTTCCCGATCATGGACCACGCATCGCTCACGCCTGCCATGTCATGCCACCACCCATACTCCGAATCCACGTCCAAAACACCCGCGCCATCCGTCTGGCCAGTCCTCATCGAGGGCATAGGAGCTGTAGGGTCCTTCGGGGGACTGAGGAAGTACTGTGTATCGCGCTCCGCATACTCCACGCTGGGATCGGCCTGAATCTGCTGCAGGTCCTCCTCCACCGGGCCAGAGCTCTGGATGACCAGGAGACCCGGTACTGCCTGGGAAGACATTCAACAGCCGATGGGCTGGTCTCAGAACACAGCAGACCCCTCAGCCCATCTACCGCCAGTACGAGTACCGCCGCTGCTGATGAATTATACATTGCCGTGCCAGATATGCGTAGCATTCTCGCACAACTGGAGGTGTCCCTCTTGTCCGTGAGTGCCCGTGCTTGGCTGTAGGACGGTGGGCCTGCAACGCATACCCGTTGTTCACACGGCATACGCAACCTACACCTAAGTAGGGGCGGCACAGACGATGCTACGTGCTTTTTGTTCTGCGTGACTTCTGTGAAACGAATTCAACGCTCAGTTGACACGCTGCGCTCGC
>VCJN01001059.1:0-90205 GCA_006384855.1 Tetraselmis striata | reverse complement strand
CGGAATTCAAATTCTGGCGGCGGTGCGACGAACTTATCGGATGGGAAGCTGAAAATGTGTGGCAGCCCCGTATCCTTGTCGATGACGAGGTTGACTGTCGGCGTATAACGTGTTGATGTCGCCACCGTGAGATGTCTTCACCTCTGGATCAGCAATCTCGACTTTGAGGTGGCCGTAAGAGATCCAGTCGACGGCACCGGTGTGGTGGAAGCCATTCAAGGCCGGCGGGACGGCGTACGTATCGACGTATGGAAGCGCGTTCTGAAAATCCTTGTCAATGTTGGCCAAGTCATCGATGTCAATCTGATCAGACGCGAAACCTCTCAGCGCCTGCGCTAGCACATTGCGCTCGACCAATGTCCATGCGTAGTAAGACTGGAACCGCGGTTGTGAGGAGAGTGGCGGCTGGATCGCGTGGAGTAGCAACCTCTCAAAGAACACTTCGATCCTGATCTCCTTGTACAATCCCAAGCGATAAGGTTCCAGACAGATCTGCAGAAACAAGCATGGGAATATAAAAGTTTTTGACACATATTGACAAACGGAACTCAGACACCTCAACTGTGTTACTCACCCAGTAGCGTCCACTCTCAGTGTATCCGACGTCCTTGATCTTTCCGAGGCACGCGAGAAGTGGCCCCTTCGGATCATCGAAAAAGTCCTTGCCAATCAGCAGGCTCGCCTTGTGCAATTCGATGTACAAATAGATCTGTACCTCAGCACTTGTGTTCTTGAACCAGCGGATAGTCCAGCTCCTCGAATTGAAGTCGTTGTAGCCCCCATCATGTGCTTGGGAGTCGTCGCGGTCGTCAAAGAAATCGCTGAAAGAGGCGATTGTCATCAGCTTTGTCTGCCTCTCGGGTCCAGGGGTGCCGGTGATGACGAGAGCTTGCTTACGCTTCTCTGCCGCCCGTTGCCTCCGTTCTTCCTCTGTGCCAAAGACCTCTTCATCCGTGCACATACTGCGGAATTCAGGAACCCTTCTTCTCGGAGCCTCGGCAAGAGATGCTCGAGAACCAAAGGCTCCAGAACCGGACGCTTGCCCGGTAGTCGGCGCTGGGAGTCTCGAGCTCGGGCTCCGGCTCCGGTTCAGACTCCGGCTCCGGCTCCAGCCGAGTGGGCTCAGGCTCAGGCGCGGGCTCCGGCTCGGGCTCAGGTTCCGGCTCCAGCCGAGTGGGCTCAGGCTCAGTCTCGGGCTCCGGCTCGGGCTGAGGCTCCGGTTCATGCTCGTCCGGCTCTGGCTCCAACCGAGTGGGCTCAGTTTCATACTCATGCTCAGGCTCGGGCTCGGGCTCAGTGGGCTCCGGTTCAGCCTCCGGCGCTGGCTCGGGCTCCGGCTCGAGCTCAGACTCCGGCTCTGTTTCCGGTACTTGAGGCGGCCCTTTAGACAAAGAAGAGCCTTGAGTCGGGGAACCTGTAAAGAATGAGTAGAGAGTACTCAACCACACCTGCGTGGGCGTCACGATTAACTACTGAACGGTATCGCCATGCACCATCAAAGCCAACCGTGATTTTCTTACCTGTGGATCCCGATTTACCGGCTGCTTCCGACGTGGTTGCCTGCGCCAATTGACGACCTGTTGGAACGTCAGATAACTCACTAACGAGAAATTAATCGAAGGGACTGGGAAGGCATGGATTGATACTTTCAGTCACAATTACCTGGAGTCTCTGAAACCTTTTCTTTTCCCTTGGATTCCTTTGAAGCTTGAGTCGCTACTGGCTCATGTGCGCGTCTTTTCGAACCTGTCAACACACATGATTTCAAACAATGTCAATATGACACAGTGCACTCACAAAAATCATATGATTGGAGAGGCAAGGACCTGATTGATAGTAAGCTTGCATGAGCTTTTCGTTCGTAATCGATTAGCCTTCGCGTTGTCTGCATTTGAGCATCTGAGAGGACTTGGCCGAAGCTTACGAAGATTACGAAGCTTTTCGTTCGTAATCGATTAGCCTTCGCGTTGTCTGCATTTGAGCATCTGAGAGGACTTGGCCGCTCATGATTTGGGCCCTCAAAAGAGCGGCGGCCGATCTTTCTCCTTGCGTGTGCGTGCCGTAAACCGGCACTCCACCTCCTAAAAGGTTCGGTTTCCAGGGGTTACCTGATGCCTCAACGCCCGCTCTAGCTGAAGAAGCTGAGGCTGCACGGCTCTTCTTCGCCGCCGGCTGCTCGGGCACAGAAGATGACGCGTTGTGTTTTCTCCCGACTAGCGCTCCGAGCGCATCAAATTATTTTGCCTTCTCGGTAGGTTTTGATGTCCGCTTGGACCTTCGACCTATAAATATCAAATTCTGTCAGACCGACTCGTCCCACTGATGACAGACCGTTTCGACGCACTGATGACAGACCGGTTCGTCCACGTCGCTTCCCGATACAACCCGTACTGTAGTTCGCGCTCCGAAAAAACCCCGGACATAGGTACAAATCACCGCCGCGCGCGCGTGCGCGCTCACCCCCTCGCCCGCCCGCCCGCCTACATAGCCCGCACCAGCGCATCTACCCACCAACACGTCCGCACCTCCTTGTCCCACGCTAGCATGAGACAAGTAGCCGTGACCCTCTCGGTAGTCTACTAACACCCATTCCTCGGAGATGCGGGATGGTCGTGGGGTTTTGGTTGACCAGGGGCGTGTGAGGGTCAGGATTTGGCCGCTCCGCTAATCCTCGCGACTTCTCAATCCATCCCCACGTCAGCACGTTTTCCCGACGATACACGGCATTAGAGCCAAAAGTGCTAGGATATAACGCTAGTTTAAGTCAAGTAGATGGCCTAGGGTATTTACAACTTCACAAACCGTGCACGACCGAGTCGGCGACATGGGCGCCTTTTTTCGTTAATTTTGCTCGGCGCGTATCTGCTGCACGGCTGTTGCAGGGTCCCCACCAAGATCTTGCAGCACGCCACCTTTGGGGCAAAGGGTAGCCGTGAAAATCACACCATAGCTGCAAGAGGCATATCTCTTGGGGCTACGGGTGGTCGCACATAAAAAAGATGTAGATATGGAACGACGTGGGCGGGGCGTCGGAAGCGATGCTATCGGGTGTTTGGGTCACGTGCCTGTTTGACCCATCCCCACGGAAACACGTTTTCCCGACCGCACACGCCAGTAGAGTCCAAACCTCTCTGTCAAACTTTAGGTTACACCATTTAGATGGTCTAGACAATGTACGTTGTGAGCTATTTTGCTCGGTGGAGTTAGGGTTATCCGTGGCTTTTGGGTGATGGGATTGGGCAGCGGCGGGGGCTATCTGCTGCTGGAGGATCGCTACCAAGATCCTGCATCAAGCCGCCGTCATGGCAAGGGTAGCCGCGACGCGCCCACCATAGCCGCAAGAGGCATACCTCTTGGGGCGACGGGCGGTCGCACCGTGAACAAGTCAGATATGGCACGGCAGGGGGCTCGTGTGCGATGCTACTGGATGAGCATGTCGCGCGTCTCGCTGCGCCGTAGTTGCCGTGTGTACCAACGGTAAAAACCGCAAAACGGTATAACAGTTTCGTGTAGTTTTCGCACTATCGTACGGGTTAGTTTGGGAAGCGATGTGTCCCACTGATGATAGACCGTTTCGTCCCGCTGATGACAAACCGTTTTGTCCCGTTGATGACAGACCGTTTCGTCCCACTGATGACATACCCTTTCGTCCCACTGATGACAGACTATTTCGTCCGACCGATGACAAACCGTTTCGTCCCACTGATGACAAACCGTTTCGTCCCACTGATGACAGACCGTTTCGGGTATACCCACTGACGACATACCGTTTCGTCCCACTGATGACAAACCGTTTCGTCTCGCTGGTGACAAACCGTTTCGTCCCACTGATGACAGACCGTTTCGTCCCGCTGATGACAAACCATTTCGTCCCGCTGATGACATACCGGTTCGTCCCGCTGATGACAAACCGTTTCGTCCCGCTGATGACAGACCGTTTCTTCCCATTGATGACAGACCGTTTCGTCCCACTGATGACAGACCGTTTCGTCCCACTGATGACAAACCGTTTCGTCCCACTGATGACAGACCATTTCGTCCCACTGGTGACAGACCGTTTCGTCCCACTGATGACATACCGTTTCGTCCCACTGACGACAGACCGTTTCGTCCCACTGATGACAAACCGTTTCGTCTCGCTGGTGACAAACCGTTTCGTCCCACTGATGACAAACCGTTTCGTCCCGCTGATGACAAAACGTTTCGTCCCGCTGATGACAGACCGTTTCGTCCCACTGATGACATACCGTTTCGTCCCACTGATGACAGACCCTTTCGTCCCACTGATGACAAACCGTTTCGTCCCACTGATGACAGACCGTTTCGTCCCACTGATGACATACCGTTTCGTCCCACTGATGACATAACTATTTCCAATACATACTGCGGTTTAATAATGTTATGTCTTTTACTACTGCGCTTCACACTAATATTAAACCACTCCATACGTCGGAGTATAGGCACAGGGTCCACATGGCCGCTCTCCACCCCCACCCCCCTCCTACCACCAATAAGCATCGTTACTGATCTTGCCGCAGCTGCCTCGACGGGACGTAATACTACCGTGCAGGACCCCGATGCCGCTCGTCTCGTTTGGGTTTCTATTCTTACTCGTCTGCCTACACCTCGAGCGGTCCTAGATTACACTGCTCCTGCAGGGGAACCCTAACCGAACTCGCTAGATCTGGCCGTATTGCGCGTCGAGCAGGCAGGCAGCTAATGTTCGCGCGCGCAACTCACATGGGGTGGCGTCGTCCTTGTCTTCCTTGTCCTTGGAAGGCTCGTTCTTCTTCGGCGCCATTCTGGCGGTAGGTAGGTTGACGCGGTAGATGAGCGGGTGTCTTGGTGGGAAGCGGTGTGGGAGAGGTGGAAATGACGTGGTCTCTGTCTGCCGCCGCTCTAACCCCTGCTGGACCAACGGCGCGCGTGCGCACACTATGGTGCACCTCGTCGTCGTCATCATGTTCATGTATTTTGCACCGCGACGAATATATAGTGCAAACTACTGCGACTATATATTACTATTACTGTAAGATAAAATATTCCCTACTCGAGAGCCATAACGGTACGACAGTACAGTGGCGTGGCAATAGTATTCCTTCATGGGATGATATTTTCCTTGGATTGGATTCGGGTGTACTTACTAGTATAGAACTATTACCGACATACGAAAGAAACACGAAATAACACGAAATATTACCATGGAAATATTTCCTAAATATTTCCTGTAGTAAATATACGATTTACAAACTCACCTATACGGCATCCTGTATTTTGGCTCAGTACCGCTCCGGTATTTGAGTCATCAGGTTCAATTATTTTGACCCGTAGCTGGATATTATGCACCCGGTCAACGGCCCGTCCGAGAACGATCATCGGCCGTCACTCTTCCTCACCACAGATCACAGTCCTTCACCCCCCCCCCCCCCCCCCCACTCGCCCCACGCTGCAGCATGGCGGCGGTCGAAAGCATGGCCTCTTCTCCAGGATCCGGCGCGTCGGACACTACAGTTACATTACCGCCGTGTTCGTGCCGCAGCGGGTACTCGTGTGATTGCGACGCGCGTGCGAGTGATCGTAAGGAGGTTGATAAAAGGAAGTACACGTGGGGCAAGGGCTCCGATGAGGTCGCCGAAAGCGATAGATAATGGCAAGGTCTCGTCTCTGATCAGCAAGCGCACCTCTCGTGACTGTATCCGCCTCATGCTCGCCAAGGAGGCTAGCGAGCAGTCGCCATGCTGTTCGCGGAAGTGCGTGCACAAGCTATACACACAGTGCGGAGAGGCCCTCGTTGATGCCGTGTTGGACCGTGCGTTGACCGTATACTCTGGCAATCAGAACCGCTCCTTTGACCGGCTCGCCCAGGTTCTCAGGGGTGGCTACGAGTCGGCATCCGACAAGTTCGATTACATGTTTGATCACGGTGGCTACTTGCGCTCTTTCGATCATCGAGGCCCCATCTACACGTGTGGGCGTGCGTGGGAGGCCTTACATCAGGTATCGAAACGCAGACGTCTCGTAATCCAGCGGTCGGTGGTGGATAACGAACCAACGTACATCAGGCAACGCAAGCAATACGAGAGCAGACAAACCGGACCGAGGGAGCATGTGCGGATGTTTCTCGAGCACTTCTTCTCAGATGACCTCGGTCGCGTCGAGATCATGCCTTTTCACGACGGCAACGGCGAGACCTTCAAGAAGCACCTACCTCCCTATATGACCAAGATTTGCTTCTACTACTATTACAAGTCGTGGGCCGAGGACGACAACGCCATTCTCCGTGGTGAGGCCCATTTTGTCCAGCTGATGACATAGCGTTTTGTCCCGCGATGACAAACCGTTTCGTCCCGCTGATGACAGACTATTTCGTCCCGCTGATGACATACCGTTTCGTCCCACTGATGACAAACCGTTTCGTCCCGCTGATGACAGACCGTTTCGTCCCGCTGATGACAGACCGTTTTGTCCCGCTGATGACAAACCGTTTCGTCCCACTGATGACATACCGTTTCGTCCCATTGATGACATACCGTTTCGTCCCTCTAATGACAAACCGTTTCGTCCCACTGATGACATATATACCGTTTTGTCCCGCTGATGACAACCGTTTCGTCCCGCTATCGCCAGAACGTTTAGTCCCACTGATGCCGGACCGATTTCGTCCCACTGATGACAGCACGTTTCGTACCGCTTATGGCATACCGTTTCGTCCCACCGACCACAAAACCATTTGTCCCACATAACTGACCGATATCGTCCCACTGCAGACAAAACGTTTTGTCCCACTGGTGAGAGACGGTTTTGTCCCACTGATGACAAACCGTTTCGTCACACTGATGACATACCGTTTCGTCCTGATGATTACACAATTATTCACCCACTATCGATGTAATTATTTCGACCCACTTTAGACCGAACTTTTCTGTCTCACATTATGAGACCTTATTTGTATACCGACCTATATATTCCTACCCCTGCCGCTTAATAGATTTGGCTACCGAGAGCGAAGTGAAGCTCGCATCGTTCGGCACTTTCCGCCGGACTTGGAAGGAAGACTTCCCGGATGTTACCACGCCAAAGGTGAAGCGGTTCAGCCACTGTCCCATTTGCGCGGCGGGCAAAGCACTCAGAGACCAAGCTCGCGAGATTTGCACAAAGGACATGACGCCAGAGGAACGTCAAGTGCACCGTCAACATCAGCAGCTCGTGAGGCGTCAAGTCAGAGCTGAGCAGAAGGTACACCTCGAGAGAGTGCGCCAGGAACGAAGGGATCTTAACAACGCCCTCTTCCAGCCGCGCCTTGGCAATGGAAACTTCTTCTTCTTCGAAATTGATAGCATGGACTCCGCGAAGACCCTGCTGCCTCACTGGGTTCGCATCCCCAGGACTGTGAAGCCTGGCATGCTCCTCAAGTACCACCTCACCTGTGTGAAGTACGACGGATACCGCCCGGACGACATCTACTACTACACCAACACCATCCCTCACGATTCGTTCACGACGTGCACTCTAATATGGATCACGATCATGAAGGTGAGCTCGTTAGCCTCCCGATAGGTTCGCCGTGGTTGTCCGGTAGCCATGGACTCATGAAATCTGATCTGCGATGCAGGAAATTCAACACCGTGGTAGAAAGATTCCGTACATCAGAATCCAGATGGACAACACCGTCAGGGAGAACAAGAATAGGAACGTGGCGGCCCTCTGCAATTGGCTTGTGTCTATCGGCATCTGCGACGTCATTCATTTGGTCTTCCTGCATGTCGGGCACACTCACGAACGGGTTGACCAAATCTTCAGCCGCATCAGTCTTGCGCTATCTCGCAGCTCCGCCTACACAATCGAGGCCTTTCTTGACTTGGTGGCGAAGGCATTCTCGCCCACTCCGGAGATTGCTGAGCTCCCAT
Organism: Tetraselmis striata; assembly: GCA_006384855.1. Taxonomy (NCBI): domain Eukaryota; kingdom Viridiplantae; phylum Chlorophyta; class Chlorodendrophyceae; order Chlorodendrales; family Chlorodendraceae; genus Tetraselmis; species Tetraselmis striata. Next base: position 82,298 of record VCJN01001059.1, on the reverse strand, counting down.
TCTCCCTCGACTTCTCTGAGTGGTTAAGGCCCCATTTCCAAGACCACATTCAGGACATCAGCAGGCCGCACAAATTCGAGTTCACCTGTGACGACGCCGCCGCGTCCGGCGGTTCGTTGCGCACCGCCTTGTGGTCCAACACACCGCTTTCTGAGCCCGTGCAGATCTTGAAGAGCGCGCCAACTGCGACGCCCGAGATTCGTGCGGGCCGGCCCCTTTTGTACGCTCTTTGCGACAAAAAGAAGCCCGACGCGGTGAAGGTCCAGAGGTATTTGGATGACTTCAAGAAGGTCAGGTCGTACATCACGGACCTAGCGGTCCAGTGGCACTTCTCCCCAGTCGAGCGCGAGAGGTGGAAGAATCTGCTCGACGACTTGGATGAGATGCAAAATACTCCTTCGGCAGCTTTCTCCGGGTTCTGGCCGCAACGGAAAGAGAAAGTTGACGACTTCTTGCGCGAGCACGGGCAGACCGCGCCCGGTGAGGCACGTCACACGATGGCTACCAACGCAAACCTCGCCGCTCGCGTTGAAGCCGAGGTTCGTGCTCAAGTGCTTCAAGATGACAGCGCCTTCCGGGGAGTTCACGCCGGCGCCAAGGAGAGGCTTCATGACAACACATCGCCCGGCGATGATGCAAAGGGCTCGAACCTGGTTGTCATCGACGTCTCCGATGTGAGTCCCATTGTTTGTCATTTTTGTCCTTTACGGGACAAAACAATTTGGTTCATCTACCGTGCTTGTTATTTTGTCCCAACTGGGACAAAAATGGCGTGGCGTCTCGCTCGGGACTAACATACCTCGCGGCCTTGGCCATCATTAGGTGCATGAGGAAGACAAGTGCCCTGAAACTCTTGGTGATTGGGAGTCGAGATTCGTCATCGGGCTTGTGAAGTCGCGCGAGACTAGCAAAGACACGTTGACCGTGGATGTATATGAGCCTTTCCATGCGGATGCAAATGGCAAACCTCTCATGCCCCTATGGTTGTACGCGCAGACAAAAGGAGGGAAGAAGCCAGTTGACATTAGCTTGGAGAAGTGCCTGACGCTTCCTTGGAAGCTTGTCGAAGCCGTCCCCCTATCGTACGCGAAGGCCATCCACGACGCGTCGGGAAGTCGCGAGGTGTTCAACGAAGACGGCACCATGGTCAGAAAGAAGTGGTACGGTAAAAGCGTCCAAGTCGTGAAGACATATGCGCAAACTGGGTGGCAAATCAGCCAGCCACGAAACAACTGCGTCCACGTCATGTCAACCACCCCATCGCAACGCAAACCCGGCGGAGTCGTCAAGTTTAACGCATCCACGAAGAAGGACTTGCTTGAGTTGGGGATGCTCAACGAATAAACTATTAGCAACGTCTTGTGGCTAGCCGGTGGATGTAATCATCATTATAAATGTTGATTTGCCTCATCTTGTCCCATTTTGGACAAAATGCTGCAAAACCAACATTGGATATGCGCTGCGGGTGGCCTGCACGCTGATGAACGCTGCACTGCACCCTAGGTCTACAAACCCAAGCAACACCACCCGTGAGTCTTAAGTACTGATAGTAGACCCGGGAACTAGGGTATAAACAAACCCTACGGTGCAAAATGAATTCCACGGTGCAAAATAGGTTAAATTACTGTTATAGACTCTTACAAAATTGTGAAGCTGGGGGAGCCCCAATCACAATATACTAAACAACCAAAACCCATATCGGCAGGGACCACCTGCTTGGTCGCCAGCACCTGGCCGCGGCGGTGGAGGGGGCTACAGAGCTCCGATGCAAAACTATACAAGTCGTGGTGGTGGTCGACTTGGTGGTGGTGGTCGTTACTATACCCGAGATCGTCCGCCTTGGCAGGCGAATCCACCAGATACCATATAATGCAGAATATCTTTGGATCCACCTAGATGGTAAGCCGATCTGCTCATACTGCAGCGGCAGTGGTCATAATTTCCTTGCGTGCAGCCGGAGGCGGGAAGAGGCAGGAGATCCTGCCCAACCTTCGAAAAAACGGTATTTTCAAAAGATGCTTGACCGCCAGACAGATTGGAAGCGCGCTCATCCTAATGAAAGCTGGGTGCGAGCATGCCAAAAGGCTTACGATAATCTGAGCGTGCATCTCGGCGTGAGGCCGGGCACGTCGCAGCTGTTGCACATGGCGGTATCTTGGGACATGCTCCCGCACCGTAATCCTGGCGGTGGTCGTGGTGGTCCGGGAGACCGCGGGCGCGGTCGTGGAGGTCGTCACCCTGGTGGACGAGGCGGCGGCGAAGACGATGGCCGTGGCCGGGGTGGCGCAGGTGGAAAGTAATCATAGATTACTGTAAAATTGTAATCCACACAAGTGTGGAAAATCTCTTCGTCCGCAGCGTGCTGAAACATAAACGAACATAGAAGCTGAGGCATCAGCCCAGCGCAACTGCAAACAAACTGCAGGATAAATAGTATTGACACATAGTAACATGCATGAATTCACTTTGTAAATATCTTTTGATACATTGTGTCGATACATACCAGTCTCCTTACTTTATGATTAAATGTTGCCATAGAATACATAAGCTGAACGTAGTAATGTATTGTCTTGGCAACAGCTTTGATTTGCGGTGATTTGGATGTGGCCGCTCAAGTTGATCTGTGCCAGGGGACGCTCTAGAGTCATCCTGAGCGTGGGCATGCCCCTGTCGTTTGTGGCAGGATCGCCAACAATCAGAGTTCATTACAGTCGGCCGACGAACACATCCTCCGAACATATCGCTTTAATCTGCGGCATGATATAACTATATAACCATAAAACAATAAACACAGTATTTCAACATATCGCTTGAAGCTGTTAAATACCAATGAAAACAACACCAAGAGTAGGTATTGTGGAGGATGTGGGACCACTGCGTTCGAAACGTAGGGTCGATGACACTCAGGAACCCCGTGATGTGCATCATATACTGGAGACTCACAAGCGCAGAAGACGCAAACACCATAAACACTGTACTACTCGTCAAAAAGGCAGCACATCAAAAGCGCCGCAAGCTGAACCAGTTGAAAAATTACTATATCAGCAAGAACCACCAACCACGGTGGATAATGCTATTCAAACGGACACTATTGAGTGCCGTGATATGCAGACTCAAATCGATGAGCTCGTATCTGACTATAATGACAGTATGGTCAGGGCAACGACCCCTAGCTAGACCTCATGATAACGACGCAACAGTATCAACTCAAAATGATGATTATCCATCATTCAATCAGAATGCTTGGGAGGAACTGAATATGATATGGGGGCCGTTCACCCTTTATGGGGCGGCAACAGCTGAAACCACAAAAGTGCTTGACAGTTATTGCCCCCCGACTAACTCTTTTTTGATGATGATATCACTAACCATCATGTGTGGCTGAACCCATGACAAAATATCCGACTTTATTGCTTGCTTCGAGAGAAAGCGCAGGCTGAATCCTTACAAAATCTCAGCAGTGATTGCAATTCCCAAATGAAAAAACAATAACAACATAAAACATAATCTGAAAACATACCGTAGCGTAAAATCCATAAATACCCTAAGGGTGCATACCAGGGTTAGGCTGCAGTTCACTTTTGAATACTGCAGGCTGCAGTGCAGTGCAGTAGGCTGCAGTGCAGGCTGCAGTACTGCAGCCTGCAATGCAGCCTGCAGTTAAGGCTGCAGTCAACGGGCTGCAGTACTGCAGGCTGCAGTAGCACTGCATTTGCTGATTTTAGGGAAGGGAAGGGCGGGACAGTGAAGGGCAAAGGGGCTGCCATGGCGGATGCAGAGGGGCAGCAATCGTGGTGGAAGTTGTAATACATCATAAAATTGCCTACAGAGGGGAAAAGCCTATTGTGTGTACATTTGTGTGTGTCCAACGATGATGCTGTCCCCACGCATGCATAGTGAAACATGCGTAAAAAAACATGATGGCATGAAGACCCTCTAATCCCCCGCCTCCTCATCCGCTGGCGCTGCCTCCTCATACTGCTCCAGCATGGACTCCACCGCTTCCCATTGAATGCGGCTGGCCTCCCCCTCGCCCTCGCCATCAAGGACTTGGGTGGCCAGCCAATCCTCCCCGCATGGCTTGAGTAGATCCGCCGACACGGCGCTGAAAGCAGCCTCCCCGTAGTACGACGCCAGTAGCTCCTTGACCTTGGCATCCAAATCCAGATTCTTCTGAATAAAGACGCAGGCACCCATGTTATCCATGTTCATTCTATTTCTTAAATGCATGGTGACAAGGCGTGGGGGCCCTCGTGGGGCAGTGAACCGTGTAGGCTGCCCGTGTCGGCTAAGTGGCACAGCCAACACCACAGGACGTTCGACTTCCTACTCTCGTCGGGCGGTAGGCTGGTGTCATGCGGCACGAAAAAAGACCAGACGGCACGGTTGTTCTCGCGCTGGGTGCCGCCCCAGCAGCCGGCGGCGGCTTTGCTGAGGATAGACAGGGGGGGGGCACTGGGGTTCAGGCCTAAGAGTGGGTCATCTTCGTCGTTGTCGATGAGAATATCGTCGGCTTGCATCCCAAGTGGTGTCTGTGCCACTCGTGCTGACATGTTGGCTGCAGTGCTGGCCGCTGCGGCGCCGGTGCTGTCCGCTGCCATCGCCTCGTCCGCCATCGCTGCTGCGCCTTGCTCCGCGGCAGACTGGTATCCCTCCATGTAATTGACGAAGAGTGACGAGAGGAGGATGAGCACGGTGAGCGTGAAGTGAGGATAGGTTCGGCTGGTGTGTGTGGTCTACTGGTATGTGCCCCGATGCGGCGACGTGTGATGTGTACAAGCGAGTGCGGTGCTATCTGCGGCGCTCGGACCGCCGGAACTGTCGCCATATGGCTTGTTATCATTGGCGGGCGCCATCCAAACGCTATCCAGTGATATTTGGGGCTGTTTGGGTTACTGCACTGCAGTCCCTTTTCGGGAAGTACTGCAGGCTGCAGTGCAGTAGGCTAACTGCAGGCTGCAGTTTCTGCAGTCTGCAGTGCACTCGATACTGCAGCCCAACCCTGGTGCATACCTTTACGATATTCCTGATCCCAACAACCATAATGAGCGGATACCAATAGGTCCGACTCCATTCGCAGTCGATGTTTATCTGGCTGACCATACCGTAGAAGAAAGAATGCGTGACAAAGCGCACAACATAGAATCACAATATCAAATCCCAACCGCAAACTTTACTTCTCAGACTGTTGAGACAGATTTGTTGAAGGCAAAAGCCAAAATTACAATGAATAATGATATCCTGTCCAATCAGGTTGACATACTGACAGTGCTGCCCAAAGAGAATTCATCTCATAGAATTCATCTTTTGGATATTGTACAAAAACATAATCTGTCAGTGAAATTGCTGGACCATGCGATCAAAATACAACTGGCAGATGGAGTAACATATAAGATCTCCCGACACTATGTTACTGCAACTCTTCAGTTTGAGGCAGGTTATACTACAGAGGCTAATTTTGTTTGCCTCCCCAGCAACATTAATTGGGATGTCATTCTTGGCATTCCGTGGCTGAAAAAACACAATCTAGACATCCATTAGGATGATTGTACGATACACGAGAGACAGACAGATGCAACGCTGTTCGCCTGTGAGATCGAACCCAGACCAGCAGTGGTGAGCATCTTGTCAGCAAATCAGATGGCTAAGCTGCTACATATCTCCGCTGAACCAATCAAAAATGCAGAGGCAGCATCATTCTTCACAGCCACTCTGAAGGAAGACTTTATTGAAACGCAGACATCGCAGACCAGGACGGAGGACGGAGGACGGAGGACGGACGGAGGACGCCTAAAAATCCGTCATAAAACCGTAAACCGCATTGCAACTAACCGGTATCGATTCTCTCGTATTCCAGGCGATTTCGGACGCGGTCCTCCTTTTCCTCCGCTCAACCCAAGAGGTAGGGGAATATATATATAACCCTGTAGGGGTACACGGTACGTACCATGGTTGGGCTGCAGTCCATTTTCCAGTACTGCAGGCTGCACTGCAGTACTGCAGGCTGCACTGCAGCTCCCACAGGGCGCAGCCATGCTGCAGTGCAGGCTGTAGTCAACAGGCTGCAGTAATGCAGGCTGCAGGCAGGCTGCAGTGCAGGCTGCAATGCAAGTTGCAGTCAACATGCTGCAGTACTGCAGGCTACATGCAAGCCGCAGTAGTAGCACTGAAATTGTTAATTATAGGGAAGGGCGGGACAATGAAGGGCATATATTTGGGGCACTTCGGGTACGGGTAACTGCACTGCAGCCTCTTTTCGGGAAATACCGCAGGCTGCAGTGCAGTAGCTTAACTGCATGCTGCAGTTTCGGCAGCCTGTGGTGCAGTAGATACTGCAGCCCAACCGTGGTACGTACATGTAGCGGTCCCGTGTTTCGAGTTCATGAATGCCGTTTTTTGCACTGCCAGTTAAGGTAGAACTGAATACTGGTTACGGGAAACACGGAACCACGGAACGTGACCGAGTTTCGCGCAACCCTGGTTCATACCAGGGTTGGGCGGAACTCGGTTCCGTTCCGGCGAGTTCCGGAGTTCCGGCCCTGATGGAACTGAACCGCCGGAATTCTGTTCCGCCGGATCTCGGCCAATAAAACCCAGTGGAACTGCCCCCCCCCCCCCCCCCCCCCCCGGAACTACATCGCAACTTATCCTAATCGACTCCAGCGTGTTGCTATCGCGTTGGCTCGCCGAAATATGGTGATATACAGTGAGAAAAACACCGCAGGTGCCAAGGATGCAGATATATCAGCGCCATCACATCTGGCATGCCACACCAGAGTTGCCGACACTTAACTCACCCCTCGTCCCTCACCCTGAGCTACGGCTTCCGACAATATTACCGTCCCTCTCGACCCGGAGTAAGCGGAATAGGACGTGCCTTTGGATTAGGAGGAAGCGGAAGGCAACGTAGACGAGGATCCCGCCACCGCCGACGGCGATGATGCCGCCGATGACGTAGTGACGCTGCCACGCCGTGTCGCCCAGGCCAGCGGACGCCCCCCCCCCCCCCCCCCCCCCCCCCGGGCCCTTCACGCCCGCCACTGCCGGCTCGTCCGCCCGACCCGATACTCAGGGGAACATACTCAGCTAAATACCGATGCTCGGCATGACGACAATGAACAAGCAGATACAACCGCCGATCCTAGCGTTCGTTGTCGCATCGAGATGCTCGTTCGGAACCACAACAAAACCTGGGTATCCACTCAGAATCGAGGTGCGGAAGGGGCCTTCTATGTCCCTCGTGATCCCGCTCCTGAGAATAACGACGAAACGATTTTCAAGGGCGGCGGTGCTTTACCCGCCGAGTGCTTTCTTTGTCACGCTGCGAAGGACGATAACTTGCACTTCCGGTTCGCGTTTCGCGTTCGCGTTCGCGTTCGCGGTTCGCGTTTCCCGTTTCCGGCCGCGGATGACGAGGAAGTGAATGCGCAATACAACGCCACGTCGTTGTGGGCCCCGCCGGTGCCGCGCACTTCGACAACGGCTTCGTCAAGCACACCACCTACTACCAGTCTAAATCCGGCCCTAATATAAGAAGCAATAATGTAAAACCCATCATGTTGATGAGCTATTGGAGGTGCGTTTTGCTTTGCGTGCCTGCCGCATAATGCGTGCCGCTGCCGACTGCCCGTTGCCGACTACTGCTGTTGATACATATATGCTACTTGTCTGCTAACGAAGCTTATTCGCCTCCTCATGTAAAATCATCCTTGGCGCATGCTAGCGAAGCCCCCGCCACCTCAACGGCTACCAGCGTCCCCGCCAATGAGGAGGAGAAGCAGCTGGCCGCCTTGGAGCGTGCTGATGAGGAGGCGTCTACCAACAGCCTCTTCGTCATGTGATGTGTTCGAATGCATACTTAGCATGGTTGGCAGTGAGGCCGGGTGGGCAAGGGGCGTAGACATCACAACATGTAATATTGATCTTTAAAAATCCGCATCTCACACTGGTGTCACCTGCATGCACAACAGCACAGCTCATAGCAGCCCAGCAACCCAATACAAACAGCCCAGTTCCGGCCATGGATCCGGCGGATTTTCTTTCAGTTCCGGCGGAACTAGTCTATTCCGGTGGATTCCGTGGTTCCGTTCCGCCGGAAATGATCATTTCCGGCGGAACTGAACGGGATTCCGTGGTTCCATTCCGGCGGAACTGAATTCCGCGGAATTGAGTTCCGCCGGAACGGAACTCCTCCATCCATTTGAGTTCCGTCCAACCCTGGTTCATATCTCGATCGTCCGCGTCCGTACAAAAAATATCACGTACGGCGGGCTGACCGGCGTATGAAGTAACTTGACAGTTGAATCAGCGATGCATCGATTTTTCAGAAATTTTAAAAGAACGGGTTCCAATCACTGGCCTACAGTTCCATGAATTGCATGGCCAGCGCTTTGAAGTACGTACCAACAACGAGCGTTTGCATTGCCAGCGTTTTGAAGTACCAGAGTTTTTTTTCCATTACCAGCAGCGAGTAGCGAGTACCAGTACTCATAGCCTCCCAACCGTGATATCGTAATCGGACGGCTGTGCTGTAATTAAGGACCGTAGGCGGGCGGGTGGGTGGATTATAGTACTTAGTAGTACATTCCAGTAGATAAGCGCTTTAGTCATGCACCTATAGGCCCGATCCGCTGCACTATACGGGTACCCGTACGGCAATAAAGCTCACCGCCGAAAAATCGACGCTTCGCTGGATAATCCATCCTACCATATTAATTACGAGGTGACTATGTGTGTGCATGCATGCTGCGTGAATGTGTGCCTGTCGCCGACTTTCGGAACGGTTTCGCATAGATTATTAGATAGATCGACAATGTATCCGTTGTAAATTCCGTCATAGTTCCGCGCAGACCAAAATAACCGCCGCGCTTACCTGTACCGTACATGTACCGGTACGGTACCACCCGGCCGGCCGCCCGGCCACCCGCCGGCCGCCGCCGGTTGGGCCGGTCGTCGACGTTCGTCAGGTCTACGGGCCGGGCATTGCGCGAAGCGCCGAGCCCGCCGCGTGGACCGGACCCGGACACCGTCGTTCGTCCGTCGCCGGACCCGGATGACCGTCGCCTGTCCGCCTCGCCAACCGTCCGTCGACGGACGCCGGGCCCGGAGACGTCGGGTCGGCGGGTCGGCGGACGCGTTGCTGTACAATGTAGCGACTACTACGATTATCCTTGCGCCTCTCTGGATTCCGCACTCCTGCAACGGGTCTACTATCATTTTTTACATCAGGGCTTTACCATATACATGCGCACTACAAACAAAACTAATAGCAACTATGAAAGGTCGCCAGCAAAAGAGAGACACAAGCCTAAACCCAAGGTCGAGCAGGAGGCTTGGGAGCCAAGAACCAAGGAAGAGCCAAGGAAACCACGAAGTCGCCAAGCTACTAGGAACCAAAGGGTCAAGGGAAGCACTGAAGCCAAGGAACGACCAGAAAGACCGAAATGGGAACATGAAACCAATGGGGACCACCGCCCCTGATTAGGCCATCTGCCGCGGCGAGTACGCTTGCAGCCAATGACCCGGGTCATAGCAATACATGCCGATTAGCGACGCGACGCATGCGCATGAGCACCATCACGTGCCGCGCGCGCCGCCGCGAACCCGCCAAGAACGTTGTCTGCATGTGGCCATATTGATAAGCAAGAAGAAACGGCGGCGCCACGCAGACAATAGCTGGCCGATTTCCTGGCCAGTGTGTGTGTGGCTAGCTTTCGCGAGCTCCACCAAGAAGGCCTCAGCGTGCGGGGCCAGCGAGCCGAACTCGGAAACGGCGAAAGGAACAAAGCGAAGCATGCCGGAGGCATTTCGGACACCCTCGTCATAGTTCTGGATGTTGTGGCGCTATGCAGCAGCCCGCAATGCAGTCGTTGCATCCGAGCTTGACACGCCGAGGATAGGGGCAATGGTGGTATCGACAGCAGCCGTGTTCTCGCGGATACCACCACACCCAAAAAGCCCAACATCGCCCGGCCGGCCGTCGTTGCCTTTCGGAAGAGAAACAAGCACCGACGGGTCCGTGAGGATCTGCACACCCACGCCCAAGGCGGACTTCACGTCGCGTGGCAAACGTCGGAAAGGCCATGTGCCGCCCACTCATGTGCGGCGTGATTGGAGTCGCCCCCATAAAAACGTGCCACGTTATTATATTAAGCGACCGCCCAAGCTGAGGGAGTGAACCAAGCTGAAACGGGTCTACTTGTTTATAACCCTTTTAAATTGTCGCTACTGGTCCGAGTAATCCTCACTCCTGGGCGGCTTTTTCCAAAGATCTGTTAATCTTTTATAGTACTGCTTTTTAGCGGTGGATTTTTTACTCACACCAGTAGCGCGACTTTACGAGCAAGGATTTGCATGTAGTATGGTACATGGTACATGGTACCCGTAGTATTACCTCTACGGGTATATATTCCCGCCGGTATTTGACAGCCGCACTACGTGCACTGATGGCCATTGACCAGTTCAGAGGGACACTGACCAGCATCAGCAGTAAGACCAATTGACGGATGCCGCGCCACTTCAAGGCCCGATACAATCCGCGCGGGCAGTCGGGCAGCAGGTTGGCCACAGTTCACAGTAGCGGCAGCGTCCAGCCTTCGGCGGCGCAGCTCATGCAAGAGAGTATCTGCGCGCTTGGGAATCACTACGCACCATCGGCAAAGGCGGCGGCTGCGGTGATCACTTGCAGGCGGCAGGCAGCCCGTTGCTTCGCAGTCTGTGTGCGCGCCCGCATAAGGCGGCTTTGGCGCATCAGCCGGCCGGCTTTGACCCCGCAGCGAAGGGTGCTCGTAGCACCCGCAGCATCCGGCGGAGACAAGGCCGGCACGCCACCTCCGCTTTCGCCAGTGCTCGGACCGGGTCCCGGCGCGGGCCGCTTCGGTGGCGCGATGGTGTCCAGCGGGCTAATGACGCCGTTGGCGATCGCCGCCTGGTACGGCAGTAACATCGGCGTCATCCTGCTCAACAAATATGTGCTCAGCTTCTATCACTTCAAATACCCTATCTTCCTGACCCTGCTCCACATGCTCACCTGCGCTGCGTGCGCCAACATCACCGTGGCGTCCGGCGTCATGAAGAGGCAGGACGTGAAGAGCGCCAGCCACATGCGGCGGATCGCCTTGCTGTCAGTTGTGTTCATCGGCAGCGTGGTGCTGGGCAACGTAAGCCTGCGCTTCCTGCCGGTTTCCTTCAACCAGGCCATTGGCGCCACCACGCCGTTCTTCACCGCCATCTTGTCCTTCGTGGTGCTCAGCCAGGTGGAGAGCCGCGGCACCTACCTGGCGCTAATCCCCGTGGTCGTTGGCATCATCATCGCCAGCGGATTTGAGCCCAGCTTTCACCTGGTGGGCTTCATCGCGTGCCTCGCAGGCACCTGCGCGCGCGCGATGAAGAGCGTCTTGCAGTCCGCGCTGCTGAGCAATCCGGACGAGAAGCTGGACAGCATGAACTTGCTGCGCTACATGGCCCCGGTGTCGTGCATGGTGCTGCTGCCCATGACGATCATCATGGAGGACACACCCTTCTACCACGCGATTCGCATCGCCTCCGACTACCCTTCCTTCTACGGCGCGCTGATCCTCAACTGCCTGCTCGCTTTCTTCGTCAACCTCACCAATTTCCTGGTCACCAAGTACACCAGTGCGCTGACGCTGCAGGTTCTGGGCAACATGAAGGGTGTCGTCGCTGTGTTCATCTCCATTGCGCTCTTCAAAAACCCTGTCAGTGTCATCGCGCTCGCTGGTTACGGCATCACCATCTGCGGCGTCGTGGCCTACTCCGAGGCCAAAAAGTCGGCCAAGAAAGCCGCGATGGAGAAGACCAAGTCAATGGACCTCTGAGTTCCGACGGCGCCCTGCTTGGCTTGGCATTCATTCCACTCGAGTGGCTGCCTGTGTCACCCCACATTAGGTCAGGCGATGTACAAGCGCTCGTGCTGGCCCAGACACAGGACCCAATCAGTGGCATGTTATTTGCAGGCTTGCGGGGATTCGCAGCCCCCCTCCCTCCTTCCCCTCTTTCAACCCATCTCTTCACCTGGTGGGCACGCTATTGGATTTGTTTTAACAAGGACGTCGTTGAGCACCATCTCCCAGCGCCCGTCGATCGCGGACTTTCGCGCCTGACTTGCACTCACACATCCCGGCGCCATCCGGCCGGGGCTGCGAGGCGGAAGCTCATGGTTCGGAGGGAGGTTGGTAAGTCACAAGTGGCCCAGGCGGCGCAATACGATTTAAGGGGCGGGAGCCGCAGCGGCCTTTTCGAACTCCGGCCGCCCCTGGCGCGGTGCTCGGGCGCTGGGCGAACTGTCAGGTTCGTGCTGTAGTGTATGTCTAGCTTTTTCAAACTCGCGATTCATTATGTCAACCTTTTATCTGGTTTCATCCGCTGATTACAGCCAAGGGCCTCACCGCATGTGCGAGAAGCATTCCAGGCCGTTTCGCGAGCTTTGCAGAACGGCATGCGATCACCGAATCCCGATATCTGGTCGCCCTACAATGGGGTGCAAGCGCCACCTGGCTCAAGCATGCAAGTTGCAAATATGACTGCTACATGTTCTGAGTGGGGATGGTGGTGTACTCGATTTTGTAATCTGCTTCCTGGGTGTGGCAGTCCACCTTGGGTTCAGCTTCCACGCCCGTTTGCTCTATCGACTATGCCATCGCACGCCGGGAACTTGCTGGCTTAGGCATGTGAGCCGTAGGGATTTCGGACGTCTTCCCATGTGCATGCAATGTTCCTTGGTCAACCATATGCGGCCTACAGGCAACCCCAACATGACCTATGGCCTCGCAATGCGCAGCACCCTGCCGAGGTTTGGCATCCACGACAACTGGAGGACGATACTGACGGATCCTGCAGGGTGGGATGAACCACGACTCATGCATGACAACTTCACCGACACGCCGAAGAAGAGATCTGGCCAACGTAATAGCGCCAGTAAAATCCACAGCGTTCATGTACCGTAGCACCATCACACGATGCAGAGTAATTCTGTCAAAAATTCCCTGAGATTCCGTGGTCTCACTGCCAATCATCCATGGTGATTTCTGGATAGGGCGTGTGTAACGGCTGACTGAGATCCAATCAGCCGCACATGCTGCGGAAATGCCACTTGCATATATGGACTACATGCCATGAAAACCTGGCTGCTGATCTCTAGCCATTGTTGATGGCCCCCAGAAAAGTAGTGTCGTTGAGCGTGCAGTGTAATGTTGTTCACAACCCATTCCAAAAGATGGTTCGTAGTCCTTTTGCAAATCCCAAAATACAGTCAGTTTGCCATGAGAACTGGACTGCCACATGCATTGCCTTTGCAAACCCCCTTTGCACAAGAGCGGATCTCCATGTTCACTTTGGCGTGTTCTGCTGCCGGCAGCCGAAGTGTACCCCCCCGATGCTGGCCGGCTCCCATACTGTAAATCTTAATGTACCCACATGTAACAACCTGACAGGTGCACAGCATCCCCCAGCACTGATACTTGGGGCCTCTCAAGACGCTGAATGTAGCTGTGTTGCTGACTGAGGACGGATGCAATATGTTACTTCTAGCTGTCGGCTGAGCAACTATGAAAGAGCCTGGCCAGATGACCCTCGCAAGCCCGGTAGTCGCAGGTTTCGGAGCTGCTGCCTGCAGGCATTTCTGCAGTATTTTGGATTGCTCAGTAACGCCTGCCATTGAACTGGCTTATACTGGCACCTTCCTTAAAAACAGCAGGGGAACCATAGCAGGTGCCCAGCAGCGCACCCAACCTGGCCGCACGAGGACACATTCCTCACACTCTCAATCAACCACCCCCCCCCCCCCCCCTCCCCTCCGCTCTGCCCCATTGTACACACAACACAAACGTGCACACACGCATGCTCACTGAATCGTCATGTGGGAGCGAACTGCCATTTCATTCTGCTCCTTCATGATTTGCTGGCTGGGATAGGAGCTGAGAACTCCGAGGTTGGGCTCAAAAATGGCAATCGCTGTCCGAGTAGGACGGAAGCGTGAATACATGTTTTTAAGAGCTGGGGAGCACAAGTCCCAACTCGCCCATCAATGCAAAAAACGTATGTTGGCGCCAACCGCTAGCCATGCTGCTGGTTAGCAGGCGGCAGTGCCCGGGTGCTGCCAAGGAATGGCCAACAGGTTTACTCCTCGCACTGCTTGGCGTAAGCAGGCCGCGTCCAGCAGGCTGTCCACCTCACTGGCGTTGGTCATCTTCACCTTCATGAGCCACCCCTCCCCAAACGCGTCAGAGTTGACCTGCCAAAGCAACATGGCCACCTCAGGCGTCAGTTCATAGCGGCAATTTCCATTTCCTCTGGACATGCCGAGTTTGCAGAAGTGCGGGTGGGGAGGTTCACCTTGCTGGGGTCATCAGCCAGGCTGTCGTTCGTGGCGACCACCTCACCGGACACGGGGGCGTACACATCGGAGGCAGCCTGCGCAATCCAGTGGCACGTTCCTCAGCAGGCGCGCAAAGCGCGATGTTTCCATGGCCCCCTCTTCAGGGTTAGATGCGCATCGTGCGCAGGCCCTTCCCTGGCAGCAGGAGCCAGAAAAGCAGCGCAACTGGGCGACCGGACAGGTGATTGGGCGATAATTATCACCTTGACAGACTCTACCACGCCAAACCCCTCGCCTGCAGTGACGGTGCTGCCAACCTCAGGCAGCTCCACATACACGACGTCGCCGAGCTCAGCCTGTACCAACAGGTGCCCTTCGTCAGCGCGTTCCGCGGGCGACTGCTGCTAAGAGGCTGGCCCAGCGTCGGCGAGAGGGCGGGGGGGGGGGGGGGGGTGCGCACCTGCGCGAAGTCGGAAATGCCCACGGTCGCCACATCGCCCTCGACGTTGACATACTCATGGGAGCTGGCGTACTTGAAGCCGTCCGCAACTGTAGAGACACGATGCGTCGGCAAACAATCAGCCAGCAAGCAGCCACCGTTCCCCACCCCGCGGCACACAACGATGACGCCACCACCGCCGCCGACGAGATCACGACAGTACACGGTGTAGGGTGTCTCAGCCTAAAAGGCCACTGACTGCTCGCTATTGCACTTGGCCGTTCAGTCGCACTCCTAATCGAATCGTCATCAGCAGACAGGAACAGATCACTACGGAAGACGAGCTACTCGATGCTGAGGATCCTGCGTGCCCGCCGGCGGGCCTGACTGCATTGGGATTTGGGAGGCGATTTCAGCGGTACGGTACGAACTGTACGGGTAAGCTGGGCCCCGCCGAGCCGCGCGCTGGACGAAAGTGATGGCCGGCTACGGAAGTATAGACGCGCGGCAAGGTGCGCAGGCTTTTACTCGTAACGATAGAAGACGGAAGAGGTTTCCAGAGCAGGGTATGGGTCTATCGCACTGCGCGGCCGTTGCCCGGGAGCCGCAGAGAAGGGGGGTAACTGTGCGCACCAGTCGCAAAGGCACGGCCGAAGAGGCCGGTGGCGGTGCCAGACAGCGCCAAGGTGGGGAGCACCGAGGTGCGCAGCCCGAGGCTACCGGCCGCAGCGGAGGCGAAGTGACGGAGGGCCATGGTGCTGAAGGTGCGGTTTTGGCGTAGGCGGGTGGGGTGGGGGAGGCCTCGCGGGTGGTTGATGGCGGTCTGGTGCAGGGCCGATCCTTCACTGACTGCCTGCGAGCCACCCTGAGAACGAGTGGCGCTACTGTTGCGGGCGCACTACCCTGTACGGGTACGGGGCGCGAACTCGGGGTATACAGTACTTGTAGCGATACATGCAGCGCGCAGTGCTGTGTAGTTGATGCCTAAACGGTGACGATGACGCTCTCCCTTTAACCAACATATCAACGGAGATATTTCGTAATGTGACGGGTTTGGTTTCACGGGGTAGTCCGTAATGTCCTCGTCAGCAGAAATCGAACCCGGAGGACGCGAGAGAATCCGGAGATGGCTTCGCCCAACTACCGCCCCCTAGTCGCTACGAATTCATCGTCACAAGCGACTATTAGGATTGTTATCAGTACGTTCTGGGTCTGCTTCGAGGACTACGCGCCACGCTGGATTTCATCTTACGATGGGACTACGACTATCATTAATCTTACGGCCATGAATGCCATTCAATGCCAAGCTGTATGGATAGCACGTCCTCTCGGCTTGCTGCCCCATCGCGCGAGCATCTGGCGCGCACGTAGTCGCTACTGGTTGGACCAGATCCGTGCGGGTACTAGTACGATTATTAGCCATGACGTAAATCATATTTCAGGTCTACATCACATCCGGGTTCTGCAATTACGATTATTCACCGCAGGATTCACACATAAAACTGCAGAATCCGTTTACCGAACGTGGTATGTTCGTACATAACCCGGCTATCATCGTCGGAGTTATGACGGCTCAGTAGTTATGCACCGGGGGTGCGCCACTGCAATATGCTGCTGCGCTGCTCGTCTCCTGTGGTACTGTTCTGGTACAGGTAGTCGCCTGCTGTCGCGCGCCCTACTGCTTTTTAAAATACTGTATTGATTCTGTCGCGCCACAGCACGGCCCCGGCCGGCCGGCCGGGAAGCCGGAAGCCCCGCGCCGCCACCGCCCACATCCAGGTTGGGACGATCAGGCCACCGTGTACTGTACCGGGACGTCTCAGCAATACTCCCAGTACAAGCCGTCTTCCCCGCCGACTAACCTCCCCTGCATCGGAAAGAGTGAAAACGCATTCTGCTGGCGCAGGTATCTCGCTGCTAGCTGAGCTCGGCCGTAAAGCGGCCCGGGTCCCTCCTGAAATTGAGTGTCCAGCGCGTACCTGTAGTAGTGAAGTCAAACTGTTATTATTCGCAGCTATTTCCACTATATTACCGGTTACTATTGGCAGCCAGCGCGCCGGCGGTGGTGCCTCTGATTCTGCACGATACAGCTCCGCCGGCAGCCAGGCCACGTTTGAGTTTCCGCGCACCTGAGACACCGCCCCAAACCTCGCCCTACCCGAGCCATTTATTTGCTTGGGTCGATCGCATATCCGCGGCGGGACAGCTCGCTTCCTCGCATAGAGAGGGAACGGAGCTCGCGATTGCGGCTCGGCAGCGGGTGACGCAGATTACCCCCCCCCCCCCCCCCCCCCCGCCCCCTCGGGCTCTCCTCCGCTCACCCACGTCTTGTCCGCCATTTTCCCGCCCCACTTCGCACTCTAACCTTCGTGTTTCCACACGGATCATCTGAGCCATCCGCGCTTTGTTGCGGGGGACTGTCCGCGGCGGGGTTCAGCAGTGTTCTCTTCCTCAATTGGCGAGACTGAGCGGGAGCTGTGCTGCGCGTGCAGGCGACTGCTTCCCCTTCACACGCTCACCCTCTTCCAGGAAACGATAATGGCGGGTAATCCAGCCGGTGCGGGCGGCTCCGGTGACATGCCCGGCATGCCTGGCCTGCCTGGCGGCCTCGGTGGCCTGGACCTGTCTGCACTGCAGAACGTGCTCAACGTAGGGCGCTGCCCCCCCCCCCCCCCCCCTCAAAACCTTCCCCCCTCCCCTTTCCTCGCTGGTAGCTTGCCAGGCATGGTGTCCGGCATTTTGAGGGGTGCAGCTACAGGGGGAACTACAGGAGTTGGGAACAGGTAGGTCTGAGCACCGGCGTCTGTGCACGCCCCGTGTTGCAGGACCCTAGCATCAAGAACATGGCGGAGCAGATTGCGCAGGACCCTGCCTTTGCACAGATGACCAAGACGCTGCAAGAGAGCATGGCAGGGCTCGTGACCCCCGGCGCGGATGGCGCGGCGGCCGGTGCCGCTGCCGGCGCCGGCGCCGGCGCCGCTGCGGGTGCCGCCGCTGGCGCCGCAGCCGGTGAGGCGGCGCCTGACCCCGCCATCTCCGCCGCGTCCTTCGACCCTTCCAAGTACATGGACGCCATGACCAACGTGCTGCAGAACCCGCAGTTTATGCAGATGGCGGAGAAGCTCGGCCAGCAGATCATGAATGTGCGAGTTGCCCCCCCACCCCCCCCTGGACCCCCGTGGAAATGGGGTATTCATGCACAGACGCGAAGGAATGTCCGCACCTGGGCCTACAATGTACCCCACCACAAAATCATAGTGCTACCCGCGTGACTATGCATGCCGTCACCTCAAAGTAAACCACGGGCAGATGATGATTCTTTTGTACAAGGTGTGTATATGTGTGTGTGTGTTGGGGGGGGGGGGGGGGGGGGGTTGATGAATGGAGGCTTGACCGCGTCACAACACATTTGCCCCTGTCGCACTGCAGCAAGACCCCATGATGGCCGACATGATCCGAGGCATGCAGAATCCTGCGTACCGGGAAAACATCGAGGGCAAGCTGAAGGACCTCAAGGACGACCCGGAGCTGGCGCCCATCCTGGAGGAGCTGGAGAAGGACGGTCCGACCGCCATGATGAAGTGAGTCACGCCTACCCTCCCCCCTTTCCTGCCCGCATGTTACCACGCGATGTTTCTCCCCCTCCCCTGGCTGTCGGTCGCCCCCCGCGGGTCTTCCTCCCCTCTTTCTGTGCTGGTTAAGTACAACTGCCGCTGACACCCCTATTTCGCTTCAGATACTGGAACGATCCCAACGTGCTCAGCAAGCTTGGAAAGGCCATGGGCAGCGCATTTGAGGGCGGTGCCCCTGCGGGAGGTGCCCCCCCCCCCCCCCCGCCCGCCCGCCCGCCCGCCCGCTCCACCCTCAACTCCCCCTGATTTCCATCCTCCCTTCTTCCCTCATCGCTCTAAGCAGAGTCCAGTGCAGTCATCATGAGCCCCCACCACCACCCAATGGCCTGCCCTTACAGAGGAGGGCGAGGCAGCCGCACCTGGCGAGGAAGAGGGCGAGGAGGAGTACGAGGAGGAGGAGCTTACGGTGCACTCCACCGCAAGCACAGGTCGCCCTCCACCCCCCCCCCCCCCCCCCTCCTCCATGCATCTCTCCAGCTCCTCCAGACCTGCGCACTCGCGGCGCACCTGGCCATGCAGGCATAGCGCACATACTGAGGCGCAAGCAGCAGTGGGATGCTGTGCACAGAGGCACATGGACAGAGAGAGAGAAAGAGGAAAGAGAGCAGAGACACAGAGGGAGAGCATAAAACGCATCCTGGGCCATGTAGCAGGCTGAACAGGCCTGTAACAGGTATCACTAGCGCAAGTGGTGCTGGGCGTATGCAACAAGGCACTGCTACAGCTTACAGTGCCATTGACATGCCTTTGCGGGCTCACGCAAACTTGATATTTATTCTGCGTTGCAGCGTTGGTACCTCCTCTGTTCATCCGTTTGGCATTCCCGTGTTTTCCTAGGATTAGATACACGTGTGATTGTTTTAGGACCATTCTTCCCGGTTGTTATTTGAGAGGGAGTAGAGTATGATAATCACAGTTTGCTAGCTGTACACCCGGGCGTGAAACATTTAGGCATCATCCGACCAGTCTGCCCGTACCATTCCTTATAGCATATTTATTGTGTTTTTTAGTACCAGTCATTGGCTGCTAATCGGACCGGGAGGCTCGGGGGCTGCTGCCTTGCAAGCTTAATCCGCACCACCACCACATCTGTCGGTGCCGACGACGCTGTGATGCAAAAACTGTGAAATGAGAACCTGCCCTGCCTGCCAGGGACTTGACTGCGGACGGAATTAGGATGGAATGCCGACGGCTATGTAGTGAGTGACCCCATTGGTCACATTCGGCCCCAGTTTAATGAGGCTTATATCCGAACGTAAGTGCGGCATTGGCACCGGCGCGGTCACTGTACCCCGCATTGTTTGCTAGCGCCTTGGAGTTGCTGCTTACCAAGCTTCAGGCTCTGTAGCAAATGTGAAAGTGTCCATTACGTGGTGGGTCCCCGGGCGGGGGGGGGGGGGGGGGGGGGGCATCATTCACGAGTAAGAGTGATCATGATGCAGCTGTAGCCTTCCCCCGCCCCCCCCCCCCCCCCCCCCCCTCCTCCCAAAAAACTCCTTGAGTGACGGAGCCAGTCAGCAGCTGAGCAGCGCGCGCGCTGTGTTACTTATCACTGCAGGTGATGCCCAAGGCATGGAGGCCCTGCTGGACGCGGGCGCGGACAAGGACGAGAAGGACGAGGAGGGGCGCACCGCGCTGCACTTTGCCTGCGGCTACGGCGAGCTCAAGTGCGCGGAGCTGCTGCTGAAGCGCGGCGCCAGCGTGGACACCATCGACAAGAACAACAACACGGCGCTGCACTACGCGGCCGGCTACGGCCAGGCGGAGTGCTGCGACCTGCTGGTCAAGAGGTGAGGATGACGCCGGCGACATGCCCCCCCCCCCCCCCCCCCCCCCCCCGGGTTGCCACTCGTTGCCCCCCGGGGCACGCGCGACCACCAGGATGTGGTGCCCGTCCGAGTTCAACTGCCCCCATGCATACCTTGGACTGCGAGTCTGCATTTGGTGTCGACGACTTTGAATGGGCTGGGGGTGTGGAGGGGGGGGGATGATGACAGTTAAATAATGACAGTCAGTAATTAATCACGGCCAACCGTATATAGTCCGGCAGTGGACACACTTTCAGTATTCATCCCAACACAGGGACACTGCTAGCCGTTTTCATGCGACTAGTCATGATTCGTAGCACAGGTATCGGAGGGCCGGTGTTGGCTATTGCCGGTGCGTACAGGAGTGGGCCCCGTGTCGTGACTACTGGGCTACTGTGCTTGGCGATATTACTAGCGGCCATGTCTGTGGAATAGATGTCGTGGTGTTGGCTGTCTTTTTCAAGGGGCCGTTCTACCTGCGAACGGTTCATTTCCGGGAGTAGCCTATTTGGTAAGTTGTGGGTTCATCAACCGGTTGATAATCACCCCCCCCAAATTGCCCAAAATGTGGCAACTTGGGCCACAAACCCCAACTATAGTTGGAGTAAGTAGTAGCTCAAAACGCCCCAAAACCACAGTTTGTAGTTAGTGTACGGAGTCCCCTAGAAGTTCATTGAGCCACAAGTAAGAACCCGCCCTTCCTTTTAGATCAGGTATAAATGGGGACTGTTCCTATGCGGGTGCTGATGTCACTGTGCATATGGCCCTGCCCTGCCTGCCCGAGGTCAAATGTACACCAGACTGACTAAAGGGCAACCATAGCAAATGTTCTTGTAGGTGGCTGGCATGCAAGCAGCACTCGGCTAAATATGTGCCTGTGGTGATGCGCAGCGGCGCCTCCGTCACCGCCAAGAACTTGGACGGCAAGACGCCCCTCGAGGTGGCCAAGCTCAACCAGCAGGACAAGGTGGTCGCGCTGTTGGAGGAGTCGGTGTTCACCTGAGCGCCGCACCCCCCGCATGCCGAGCCTGCTGCCTCGCGCAGCCCCCCCCCCCCCCCCCCCCCCCCTTCCCCCCCCTCCCCCCCCCCCCCGTTTTGCAACTTGGTTCGCCGCAGCCTGGCTTGGCAATCTGCGCCGCAACTCTTCTTGCGGCTGCCTGTCTGTGACATCTTTTTGTAATCCGAGTTCAGCGCCTATCAGTCACACCCCCTCGCCTCTGTCACTCTCTGCGCGTCTTGTGCACGTGTGTGTCATGACTATCGGCGGCTGATCATGTGCGGCCATTCATGAGGGGGCAGCACATGTAGGCAGGCTAAAAAAGGAATGCAGGAGGTGGTGTAGGGGTGCCATGCAAGTCGTGCGGGTAATGAGAACACTGTGAATAAGAGCCGCCTTGCCTGCCAGGGGTTGGATGCAGGCCATACACACTACAAGCGAATGTTTGTGTGGGTTTAATGCAAGCGGCTTTTAGGCCTTGTTCCACGGGTCCTTATAGGCGTGCACCCGCAGGACTGCGGGCCGGTGTGCCATGGCCAGGGGAAAACAGCTGAGCGGTGCCTTGTGCCTTTTACAAGACGAATAGTGAATATAGCGCTATATGTACAGAGCTCGGCCGCAATGCGCTCAAAACGGGCAGTTTTCCCGACTGACCTCGTCGGCGTTGAGCCCGCTGCACGTCGCCAGGCACAGGTTGCCGAATATCGGCATGCCCGCCGCGGGGCACACCGGCTCGAACTCACCGTCGGCGCACAAGGTCTCGCAGGTTTCGCCAGTGGTGGCGGGCGGGGTCGGGGAAGGAGTGGTCGCGGGGGCCGCCGTGGTGATGACAGGCCCCGGGGCAGAGGTCGTCTCGGGGGCAGAAGTCGTCATTGGGGCAGCGGTTGTCTCGGGAACAGAGGTGGTGATGACAGGCCCCGGGGCAGAGGTCGTCTCGGGGGGAAAAGTGGTCGTTGGGGCAGCGGTTGTCTCGGGAACAGCGGTGGTGATGACAGGCCCCGGGGCAGAGGTCGTCTCGGGGGCAGAAGTCGTCATTGGGGCAGCGGTTGTCTCGGGGGCAGGGGTCGTCAATGGAGCAGCGGTTGTCTCGGGCACAGCGGTGGTTACGACAGGCCCCGGAGCAGTGGTCGTCTCGGGGGCAGGGGTCGTCGTTGGGCCAGCGGTTGTCTCTGGGGCAGAGGTCGTCGTTGGGCCAGCGGTTGTCTCTGGGGCCGAGGTCGTCGTTGGGGCAGCGGTCGTCTGCGGAGTAGGCGCGCTGGTTATGGCAGGCCCGGGGACAGAGCCGGGCGGGCAGTTGGCCGGGTCAAGCGTGGCGAGGTCGACGCCCGCGCAGGCCGCGATGCAGGGGTTGCCGTACAGGGGCGACCCCGAGGGTGGGCACAGCGGGGCGAAGCCCTGCTCCGCGCAGGTTGCGCAGTCTAGCTCGGGCGCCTCCGTGGTCACCTGCGGCGCCGGCGGTGTGGGCCGGGGCCCGGCGCCGGGGCAATTCTCGGGGCTCAGGCTGCTCACGTCGGCGCCGGCGCAGGCCGCGAGGCACTGGTTGCCATAAAGCACGCCCCCGCCCGGGGGGCAGACGGGGGCGTAGCCCAGGTCGGCACAGGCGGAGCAGTCCACGCCCGGCGGGTCGGTGGGCGGCCCCGGGGGCGCAGGCGCGCCGCCGGGGCAGAACTCCGGGCGCAACTCGGCGATGTCCGCGCCCTCGCACTCCGCCAGGCAGAGGTTGCCGTAGATGGGGTTGCCGGCAGCGGGACAGACCGGACTGAAGCCAAAGTCGCTACAGCGGTCGCTGCAGCTGACAAAGGGGCAGTTGGCGGGGCTCAGGACCGAGAGGTCTGCGCCGCTGCACGCCCCGACGCAGGCGTTGGCGTAAACTGGCGCGCCGGACGGGGGGCAGGTGGGGTCGTAAGCAAAAGCGTCGCAGACGGAGCAGGGCCCGGCCGGAGTTGTGACCGCAGGAGGCGCCACGGTCGTCGTGGGGGCTGGCGCTGTCGTGGTTGGCGGGGGGGTGGTTGTCGGTGCGGGGCAGAACTCGGGCTGCAGGGTGTCCAAGTCTGCGCCCTGGCATGCCGCCAGGCAGGCGTTGCCGTACACCGGCGCGCCGGAGGGCGGGCAGAGGGGGTTTGATAGGCCGAACTGCAGGCAAGAGCTGCAGTCGAAGGCGGACGGCGGTGCGCCGGGGCCCGGAACCATCTCCACGCAATTCTCCTCGCTGACACTGTCGGCGTCCACGTCAGCGCAGTTGACGGCGAAGCAGAGGCTGGCGTACACAGGGATTCCGAACGTGCCGCACACAGGCACGACCTCCTCCCCGACGCACAGCCCACAGCTGCCACCGGCTGGCGGCGTCGTAAATGTCGGCGGGTCGGGGTTGGGCCCGAAGAATCCGGGGATATACTCGGGGCCGAGATCCGTGACGTCGAAGGGCGCGGCGGGCGTGGGCTCAGGCGTAGTTGCTGGCGGGGTGGGGCTGGGGCTGGGGCTGGGGGGTGGCGTCTCTGTCACCGACGGCGGTGTGGTCGGCCCCGGAGTGGAGGTCATCGGGGCGGGCGTGGTGGTAGGCGCCGGTGTCACGATGGTGCAGGTGTCCGGCACCTGGTCCACCATCGTCGCAAACTCCGGGTTGATGGGCAGCTGCAGCTGCGGGCGGTAGAAGTAGCGCTTCCCACGAAAGGTGTCGCCGTCCAGGACGGTCACGATGTCCGCCAGTCGGTCACCCAGCGCGCTTTCCAGCTGCAGCTGCCACATCGGCGAGAAGGCATCCAGCTCGCCGGTGAAGTAGCCATAGCGGTCCAGGGCGAGAGGCACGTAGGTTGTGCCCTGCAGGATGGCCACGCTCTCCATGGGAACCCTGCATCCGAGACAAAGGAGGCGGCAAGATCGATAGGGTGAGGAGGTTATGCTGGGCAGAGCGCCATGTCTGGCCGCTGGCGAGGTTGGATGGCGTCCCACTTCAGCAGCAGCGCAACAGTACAGTAGCCCATGGGTAGAGAGCAGCCCGCGCGTGAGTGGGGCAGCTCACCTGGACTGCAGAATTTTGATCGCAACGGTGCGGTCATCCTGCGAGTCCATTATCTCATAAATCAGCCCGCCGCAGCCAGTGTCGCACTGAACAGGTGTCCAGACTGCATCCCCCTGAATGCTGAACTGGCCATCATCGGATCGAAACCCGATGTCCGTGTCACGGCACGTCGGGCACCAGCCCCCGACCACGCCATACTTGACTTCAGCATCCCCAGGCGCCCTGCCAGCCAGGGCACCGCACGGCTGTCAGACCAGCTCCGTCCAGGCTAAGCTGCAATGCACATCCTGCCCAGAAAAACCCATTACAGCCTGAGTGAATGTGTGGGCAGGCTTGCCCGGCTGTACCTGTATGCCACACACATGCCGCAGGCCTGGGATCCGCTGAAGGACCCGACGCCGAGATACACTGTGGCGTTCACCAGTCCCTGCAGAAGCACGTTGCTAAAGGCAGGAATGCTGCAGACATCGTAGCTCGTGTCGCCGCCGCCTGGGAGCGACCTCCCCTGTGGCGTGTTCCGCAAGAGAAACACCTCAGCCGGCCAGCGCGTAAGCGGTGCGCACGCTGCTGGTGCTGACCTCTCCCACAGTCGCGATGTCAACCTCAGTGTCGGGCCAACTTACCTTTCCTATTTGAGGCAATGGCCCAAACAGGCGCTCTACCGACGGGCTCTGCTCTGGCGGCAGCGACACGGTCGCCGCTCCGAGCGGCAAGCAGCACGCCGCAAACACGAGCGCGAGGGCCGCGGACACGAGACGTCCGGGCGCCATCCCCTCGCAACCCGCTTGCCAGCCGCCACTCGTTTTCCTGCAGCTCGGAGCGTTCCTACAGGCCAAGAGCGGGTTGGCAAAGTGGGCAGGGCGAAGTGTCTCGTTACTACGAGGGTCCGGGGCGTCATGAAGCTTTGCGCTCGACACAGCTACCGTATCCGGTCGCCCCACCCACCCGCCGCCCGCCGGCAAGGCACGGCCACTGGCCTCTCCAGCTCTAAGTGAGCCCTAAATATGCCGCGGGCCTCTGTTCCTGCGGGAGGACCCATCGAACGTTGAATGGCACATGCACCGCCTGGCGGGTCAGCGCCCGCCTACTCCGGAGCGCGTGCTGTACTTTATTCTCAAGTGCATGATGACTCGCGCGGACCAACAAGACGCGCTGCCCGGCGGATGAGCCCCTCAGCGTCCCCGCCACAGGCCCGGAAGTGGATCGCAGCCGGCCTGTCCTCAGCGGACTGCCTACCTCGGGTGTAAGCGTGCGCGTGGCGTGACCGGGCCGTGCCGTGCTGGTCACCTTGCGCCCCTTGACCTCGAGCGGCGGGGCTTTGAACGTCACGCGAGAAATGTACAGGTTTGGCTCTGCCCGTAGTTTTAACTGTCGACGATATATGGTCGTCGTTCGCGCCTGCTCCCTAAACCGCGAGACTCGGGTAGCTGGTCACTACAGAAGATGTGCAGGAATCCGACGACCACCCTCTCGAAGAAACGTGGCTACCGGGGCGGCAGTGCCAGGCCAGGGCCGCTTGATGACAGGTAGGTAGTCGCTATGTCTTGCGGCTCGCCTCGCTGTGAGAGGGGACCACAGGTACCGCTCTGCTCCAAGGATTACCTCGGCGGCGGAGCGGCGCGCCGACGCCGCGCGCCGGTCATCATCACTCAGCATCAATACACGATGCTCGTACTACCCGGGTACTGTATTTCACAAGGAACGTCTGCTTTGCCGAAGAATGTCAGATCTGATTACAGGTTGTGATAATCAGGAATTTGTAGACATACAATCCCACAGCTAGGGTGGGCGGGCTGTGATGCGCTCGATGGAGCGTGCCACAGCAAAGGAAAGTGACCAGTCGGTCCGCCGTGATGGCAGGTGGTGGCCCTGACCGGCCCCCGCAATCATGCGCCGCGCCGGGGCTATCTCGTACAAGTAGAGAAACAACATAAAGTAGTTTAGTACAGCATATGCGCCATACGTCTGGATTGCCGACTAGAGAATGCCGGGCGCAGCAGGCCACGGGCGGGGTTCACGGGCGCGGGAATGTTGAAGGCGACGACAGGCCAGCGGGCTGCACTCACGGGAAAGCGGTTGCTAGTACGGCCAGGCATGAAGAGGTCGTACCGTGGCGCGGCTTCCAGGCGCGCATTTCGGAGAACATATCCGAGAGGAGCTGGTACCAAGCTTTGTCAGGTCAGTAGGGAACAATGACGATGGCTGGGGCACCGCTAAACTCCAATTTGGAGACAAGATCGCCGATGAGGTTCCATGGGGGGCTACACAAGTTACGTTCGCAACGCCATGCAACGTCGGAGAGGCGCCGAGCGTCGACGGCCTCGCACCGCGGGCGTTAGTTGTAGCGGGGTAGGAGGGCGTTTTCAGACGTCGCGAAGCGGTCGATGGTGCAGGCACCCCACTTTACAGTGAGCGAGGCGAATCGACGAGGGTTGAACTACCAGTCGTCGTAGTCAACCTCGCGACTAAGGCGGTCAGCCCAGATATTCGCCGCCGAACATATGTAGCGCACGGAAAAGGAAATGCCGCCGTGCGTGTCCATGAGGTACCATGTTTTGCGTAGCTCAGCCATGAAGCGCGGAGAGTGAGAGGTAATGTGGGTGAGGACGCCGACAACCGCTTGGTTATCCTCGTGCAAGCGGATGTGACGGTTACGGAGCATGAAGAGGAAGGACTCAATAGCCAAGCGGACGGCTTTGAGCTCTTTCAAGGTTGTGTGCGCAGTGCGGTCATCGTCGTACCAAAAACCCCGAGCTTCCTAGTATTCATTCAGAACGGCACCCCAACCGTACGACGACGAACTGTCGACGTGTAGGTAACCAGTTTCGACGGGGCGGTTAATGGGGCGGCCGTTGTGTTAGGTGGGCACGCCCACCCGCCACCATCGCAGATCACGTTTGAGCTGGCGGGTGAGCTTGACGTGGCCGGACCAAGAGTCGCGCGTCTTGAGCACATCATGCAGCTCACGGAGGTAGAAAAGAGCAGGGGCGATGGCCAAATAGAGAAACTGGCATTTGCCCGCGAGAGCGGCCAACTCGCGAGCATGCAGCCACCTACAATTTCGTTTTGCTCGTTATTGGATTAGGCGTTTTGCCGCGCGAGCGAGCAATGCCCACGAGTTTCTCAGCGCACGCATGAAGATTAGGCGACCCCAATGTGTCATTTTCTAATCCCGGGTGCCCGAGCTTCTGGGTGGGCTCCCACACGCCCTTGTTGGGGTTGTGCAGAAGACAAATCTCGAGAGGTGGCGCTCGACGTAGTCGCAATGCCTGATGGCCTCAGCCCGAGTCCGAGCTAGAAATATGAAATCGTCCATGTCGGGCAACATGCATAGGCCAAATCGGCGCCGGGGGATAGGTATGCCGTCTGCTTAAACTGGGCTACGACGCAATGCCCTAGAGAGGACGTTGGTGAAATAGCAAAAGTAGTAGGGGAATAGAGACCAGCCCATGGGAAGGCCAGCCAATCGGTACAGAGTGCCGCGGTGATCGACGGTGAAAAAGTCCATGTCCTCATCAGGGGCGATTCCAACCGCAGAAAACCCATAATGCATGTCCATATGCAACATGTAGTCCCCAAGGCTCGCAAGGTTGCACAAATGCGAAAGCGTCTCGAACGAAAGATCTCGCGTCTCGCAACAGCGGTTTATTTAGGGGGTGAAGATCAATGATGAGCCTCCATTTGTTTGTTCCAGGCTTGGGAACCGAGAACAGCCGGGACACCCATTTTGCGCAGTAATAACCTCGCTCCCGGGCCCCAACGGCCAGGAAGCGAGCCAATTCACCGTCCGTAAACTCCAGTTAAGGCCGGAGTAGCATCCCCCAATGACACCCCCTGATGAAAAGAAGGTGGGGCAAGCCCGTCCAAGAAGGGAACGCGTACACGTCTAGAGATCCAGTTGACAACACTGCGATTCGCACCAACGGCTTGCCAGTTGTCGAGATTACGACGGACGCGATGCCTCATAAAGGGACGAGAGTCGGGGGAACAAGAATTGGCGCGATGGATGTCGCGAGCGGGGCGAGCAGAGCGCCTTGCCTGTCGCTCCGCTGGCCCTCTCCGCGTCGGCGTCAGGGTCCACAATGCGCGGCACAATAGAAGTTCCGCGGCGTGGGAGTAGCCATGTGCCACTGGGCGCTAGCTTGGCCATTGGCACTGTACTGTCACTTTGTACTCGAATCTGTACTAGACGACGGGCATGCGCCGGCATGCGCCCCAGTCGGAGCGCATCGCGACACCTACGCCGAGTAGAGGCAAGTACCGATCGAGCCATGCCCACACGGGAGGGCGGGGCAGCCATGTGTTACTGCTGGTCGACACTGGTCGAAGGGCTTGACCTTGTTCCGCTGAATGAGGAAGCGCTGCGGCTTCGTCCTCTCCTCGCGTTGGTCGAGTAATCATCAGCTCGTTCGCGGGTAGTAGTTAGCACGTCGCAAGCTGCGCGCGTCCATGCATGAACCACACAAACCCTAACGGGTTTCTCCCAGGGGGGGGGCCGAAAGGCTTCGCTCACCGCACATGGTACGATGGCTGCAGACCGGCACCTGCGCGGCAAAATTGCCGCGCCTTTGCTGTGGTGCGCTCGATGGAGCGTGCCACAGCAAAGGAAAGTGACCGGTCGGTCCGCCGTGATGGCAAGTGGTGGCCGTGACCGGCCCCCGCAATCATGCGCGCACACGCGCTCTACGGGCGGCCGCCGCGCCATGGCTATCTCGTACAGGTAGAGAAACAACATAAACTAGTTTAGAACATACCGCCCGTAGTAGGCGTATACGGTAAATTATGTGGTATATAATCATATTATATCATATGATTCATATTATCATATATAATACGGCAGTATAGTATGAGTCTGTATGAGTACGAGTACAATGTTCGGGACACCGCAGCAGCATAAGTCGCCGTAATAGCGTACACTTACGAGTACTGCAGTAGTACAGTTGATTTGCGATGTACGTACGACTACCGGATTACATCGGGAGTCGGCAACTTGGCCCTTGAGACGAGTGGGCTGCGCCCGGTGGACCGCTCGTGGCCGTCGGATTTGACTCTGGCGGGGTGGGGGGGGAAGGGGGGGCGATTACATCATCGATTTCGCGTGCGTGTCCTCCACGACCCCCACTTGCGGCAACGACCCCCGCTAGTGCACCCCAGTGGATTGCGGCGACCGAGGCGGAGCAGGGGAAGTTTGCAACGGATCGGGCGTCTTCCGCCCCGGTGCGGGGTATTCACCGGCACTATCCTTTTGTGGTTGAGGACCGCGGCCGCCTTGCAAAATTCGCTTTGACGGTGGTCTACATCTTCGCGGTGTTGCTTGATGTGCGCAACTTTCCTGGCGGTCCTTCCGCCGCCCCGACTTCGTTCATGCTTCCTTCGTGGTCATCAGTCCGTCAAAGCTCTTCGGAACTTTGTCGCCAGTCAGCCTGCCGAGCTCCGCCATAACGCGTCGCGCACACGGCGGGGGCTGTTTGGGGCGGTGTTGCTTGCGTGCATGGTACGTTGGGCGGCATTCTCGCTGCCGGAGTGCACACGGCCAAGTATGATGCGTCTATCTGCTCGTGCTCATTCCGCATCCTTTTACGTTGTCGCCTCCACTTCGCAGTAGTCGTGGTGGACGTTTCCTATTGCCTATTTGGGTGATTTCATGATCGCCTTTTGCAGCTAGCTCATGTAATTAATATATATACTAACAGACTAGGTTGATAGAACAGTTCTCATAAGGGAGCTTTACGTCGATATGTGTGCTGTCCCGGTACTATACTCCATCGTACATGGGGCCGGCTCGAGCCATGAAGTCTTTTTCAGTCTACTCGAATACTCGCGTGCACTTCGCGGTAGTTCTCATGTCCGTCATCATAATATTTACCCATTAAAACTTCCGTATCGGTACCCGCAGCGAAAGCAAAGTAAAGTAGGTGCCGGATTTCCGTAGAAACTGAGGGAGAGGAGAGGGGGGAATCTTTACTTTGGGGTCGAAACTTTCATTTCAGTACTTATGCAATGCTGGGCGGCTGGTGGCCTGAGCTAGGTCTCTCACCGCCGCACCGCGTGCGTTGGCAACGGTATCTCTATCATCCAAGCAAACGATGCCGTACTTTAAAACGGCGGCGGCGCTGCGCCAAGTTGGACAGTCACGCGCTACCTCCCGCTAGCCCAACCTGGCCCGCCATCGTCGCCAAAAATGGCAGACGACGACGAAGTCAGCGTGAAGGTGAGTGTGGTGTGTGTTGAAATATCAAGCACGAAAAGAATGCCGATCGGACTTGGATGTCACCATCCGATATTGTAGAGCTTGTTGTATACCGGTATGAACCGGGCCGAGGACCACACCACAGGACTACTGTACGAAGCATGGTCCCAACACCTCTCCCGGTTCCGAGAAGAGGGAGGACCGCAAAGTATGGGTAGAGATCCAAGGACCTGAGCCATAGGAGCCGGAATCATTCGCACTTAAGCCTTGATGTAGGAGATTTTGGGGGAATTGATGATCACGTAACTGGAAGCTACGAATCGGACTTACACCGGATAATAAAGCGGAAGAAGGAGAACCCATGAAATTCTGAAACGCTTCATACGGGCTTCGAACCCGGGTCTATTGCCATACAGGCTCGCCACCGTAGCTCCGAAACCATGTTGGGATATCAAGCTCGACAATAAATGGTGCCGATCGGACTTGGATATCATCATTCGATATTGTACAATATGTAGAGCTTGCATACCGGTCTGAACCGGGCCAAGGACCACACCAAAGGACTGTACGAGGTAATGCCCCAACAGCAGTGTGGGAAAACAGGCTCCTAGGCAAAGTGTGTCTTCGACTTCATCAGTATGAAGGCAGTGGCTAGAGACGCAAACTCTCCCCGAGCTCCTGGAGCATGCGGTTGCCGACTTCGACAGCCAGCTCGTCCTGAGAGCCGACCCGAACATCTTTGTATCATGCGTGCAACATGTAGACGTCCCCACCGCCTCGGGAGATAGAAGGCGCCAGCCCCAATACAAGTAGTATGACATCACTCGCAGGTTGCAGAAAACAATGTGGAAGGTGATGCAGCATGACGTGCCAATAACCGACAAGTTCACGTTCGACATGGAGCTACACCAAGAAGGCCACGCGCCTCAGAGGCGGGTGGAAGCCTTCGAAGAGCTTCGCGTTGCGTCTCGCACGTAGTATACGGCGAGAGAGCCATCTCACCCCTTCGGCAGACTATGACGATGTATGCCTATTTCAATTTTGTGCCTTTGAGATACTATACAACGATGTGCAGCTCGAGCACTGTCGGAGCTTGGGAGTGGGTTGGGCGGCGACCGGCGTCACGAGCGTCGGCGCTCCGTTCACCTCCCGCATTGCTAACGGAAATGTTTCCCGTTACGCCGGAAATGTGGGTGCCCAGATGAGTGACATCTTGATGTGCGGCTTGCAACCCTGGATGAGGATCATCCTCACCATGCTTCCTTTGTCTGCGATTACCGCATGGAGACTGAG
The DNA here is from genome assembly GCA_006384855.1 of Tetraselmis striata. Classification (NCBI taxonomy): domain Eukaryota; kingdom Viridiplantae; phylum Chlorophyta; class Chlorodendrophyceae; order Chlorodendrales; family Chlorodendraceae; genus Tetraselmis; species Tetraselmis striata. Next base: position 50,585 of record VCJN01001059.1, on the reverse strand, counting down.
CTACTCCCATAGAAATTGAGCACTACATTACACGTTGTAGAGCGCGGACTTTGACGTCGGCTCTTGTGTGTGCGTGAGTGCAGAGGCGGAAGGTGAGGCGATGAGTTGCTGGAAATGAAGAAGTGATTACAAGCACTTAGGCGCTCCGTGATATGCGTGTCCCCGGCTACGGGCTCCCCTACCGCGTGCTGTGACGTCCGACGAGCGCGCGCGCGCGCTCAACGCGCTAATGAGGCTCATATGCGCAATGGGCGCATATCCAGAACAGCTAGTATATCCGAGCGATCTATTCAATGGTACTTCTATAGCTGCATTGCTAATATATCATCAACACTCCCCCCCCCCCCCCCCCCCCAATGCTGCAATAGGAGACATGAAACAAACCTGCAAGGCAAGCATTATGTTCAAGTCCGCATACGTTGTGTCGGTTCTTGATCCTGGCCGTGGCAGTCCTTGCATGCTTGGCGGCTAGTGTCGCCGCGGGCGCCCGGGCATGCACCGGTTTTGTCAACCGTTGTCTAGCTCGGATTGGCTAAGCATGGCTAAATTGTCTGGTGGCTTGTTGCCTCCGCTAGTCTTGCCGCGAGGCCATGGCGGCTGTCCGACCTGGCGGCCGTCCCCGAACGCCGTCCTCTCGGTCGCCGCGCGAATAGAGGCGGGAGCTGCTGCCTCTGTAACCATCTTTTCAGATGCGCCCCGCTTCTCGTGGGCTTCCAGCCCAGTATAGAGCACCATCTGACTGGAGTAGAGCTCATCACAGTGGTGTAACATTTGTCCCTGCCAACTGCGACATCAACCGAGTCATGAGATGCACGCCAGATGGTTCGTAGCCTTGCCAAGCGTTGAACTGATCGGTTGCTTTCTCCGAGCCGGCCTGGTCATTCCTTGACATCGAAGCCAAACCACTGACGGTCTGGCTTCGGACAGTGGTGTGCACCACTCGTCGCGACAGTGCCTACGGCGGGTTGAAAAAGGTTGGGTCTAAAGACCCGCCACCTCCCGGCTCTGAAGCCTAAGAGATTCCCCTGAGCTCTCCCTTTTCCGAGTCCTCCACCCAAGTGTGTGGCACTGCAGGGACACTAGGGGATGGCCGAACTGTCCAAGATGGTATCTGACTGACGTGCACTCCCGCCGAGTGCACGGCTCTCGCCCGCAACGCTCCGTAACGCTCCGGTACCTAGCGCTGTGTTGTGCACCGCTCGCGACGCTTTGTATTGCTTCGGTACTTGTGCCCCGCTCCGGTACATGTGTGCTGCTGACAGTCACGTGCAACTGGCCTAGGATGTAAACAATGATAGGACGACGCGGACGGGGATTCGATGGTGACTCGAGTGGTAGAGTCGGGGGGGGGGGGGCACTGTGAGATTCAGATGTGACATACAGGTGACGAAGCACTACTACTAGCGACTATTATTTATCCGTGAAGGCTGCTGCTGGTGGCGGCACGTCCATCCAGTTATGTGCGAGTACATCCGGCGTTATTGCCGGCGGGCGATAAATCCTTTTTGTCATCATTCTGGTAGTCGTACCAGCCCGGTGAAGCGTACATGGCACTGACGTACAAGGTACAAGGTTGTCCGTGTAGTGCCGGGTAGTACGGGGGGGGGGGGGCTTGCAGCGAATTAGTCGCCTCAATGCCGAGTGGTTTGCCGAGCCGTGTTCAACAGCGGGCTCGCGCTACGCGCAGAAATAAGCGCGGACTTCTCAGCGTGTCCTAAGTGATCTAGGCCTGCCTCACCCTCGCTGTGATGTGAGGAGGGCAACCATAACATGTAGAGCCTGCGCGGTCTTTGACGTCGGCTCTTGTGTGTGCTTGAGTGCAGAGGCGGAGGGTAAGGCGATGACTGAGTTGATGGAAATAAAGAAGTGATTACAAGCACTGAGGCGCTTCGCGATATGCGTGTCCCCGGCTCCGGGCTCCCCTACTGCGTGCTCTGGCCTCCGAGCTCAAGCGCGCGCAGCGCGCTAATGATGAGGCTCACATGCGCAATGAGCGCATATCCTAAACAGCTAGTATATCCGAGCGATCTAATCAATGGTACTACTATAGTTGCATTGCTAATCTACCATCAAAACACGCACAAGAAGAAGAACCCCGTGCGCGTTTGGGAGTACATCCCCACTACCTTATGCGTCGTGTGTGCATGGTCATCAGGTCGGGCTTGCTGCCATCTCTGCACCGCCTTCTTGCCTCACTACCTGCCCTTCTTGCCTCACTACATGCATTATCTTAATTAATGTCTGCCCTACTACTACATTGCGCCCACTGATGATACCCAGGTTGCATCGCCCGGTCATATCATGTTAAATCACAAAATACAATGCTACTGAGGTAGCGCGCGCGCGATACATCATAAGCAGTACCCGTACTGGTGCGAATTACAAAAGACAGGTAACAAATCCCCCGCGCCAATAAAAGTAATAATTAAATCATTTAATTAATACATCAGGGCTTTCACAAAAGCGCACTACAACAGAACTAACAGCAAATATGAAAGGTTGCCAGCAGAAGAGAGACATAAGCCCGAAACCAAGGTCGAGCAGGAGGACAGGGAGCCAAGAACCAAGAAAGAGCCAAGGGAACCACGAAGTCACTTAGCTGCCAGGAACGTAAGGAACCCCCGCCCCGGGGTAGGCTATCAGCTGCGGCGAGGACGCTTGCAGCCAATGACCCGGGTCATAGCAACACATGCCGACGAGCGACGCGACGCAGGCGCAGGAGCACCATTACGTGCCGCACTCGCGGCCGCGACCCCGCCAAGAACGTTGTCTGCATGTGCCATGTTGATGAGAACGGTGAAACGGCGGCGCCACGCAGACAAGAGCTGGCCGATTTTTTGGCCAGTGTGTGCTTGGCTAGCTTTCGCGAGCTCCACCAAGAAAGCCTCGGCGTGCGGGGCCAGCGAGCCAAACTCGGAAACGGCGAAGGGAACAAAGCGAAGCATACCGGCAGCGTTTCGGACACCCTCGTCATACTTCTGGATTTTGCGGCGCTCTGCAGCCCGCAAAGCAGTCGTTGGATCCGAGGTTGACACGCCGAGGATAGGGGCAATGGTGGTATCGACAGCAACCGTGTTTCCGCGGATGCCGCCATACCCAAAAAGCCCAACATCGGCAGGCCGCCCGTCGCTGCCCTTCGGGAGAGAAACAAGCACCGACGGGTCCGTGAGGATCTGGACACCCACGCCCAGCGCTAATAAAAGTAATAATAAGAGATCAATACAAGCCGCTTTTAAAAAGCGGTGAAGCGGTTGACGGGCGAATTAATTCGTCCTATATGCCGTCTGATGAGGCAGAGTGCACGCTCTCGAGCTGCCACCAAGCTCATCACCCCAAGGAAGTCTCCTGCGAGTAAAACCTCCTGGTGAGCCCGGGTAGTGCACCGAGTGCCTCGCGATGATAGGGCGCCCCGATACGCGGGCAAGCATGCGGCACCGCGCACTGTGCGGCGCGCCCCCTTGCTCACCTCACCCACCGTGCCGAAGACCGTGCCCGTGCACTCCGATATTTCCAGGATGTCTCGAAGTGGGCCCTTGCGTCCCGGCTCCGTGTTGTACCACGCCGCATCCCTCACTGTGAGACCCCACACTGCATGTCACCCTAGAGGGTGCGCTTGGTGATTATACTCGTGCAACGGGTAGGAGGGTAGCCTATGCAATGGCGCTGATTGCCTCTCGTGGCCAGCTCACTTAACCTCGCTCGTGGAAATGCTGATTACATAATGTGCTTGAAGCAAAACACAGTCTCAATTATCACCAGTTCTGCCCGAATGCGGTGGTAGTATGGCCCGGCCTGGAGTACCGTATCGGTAAGGGATAAGTTCTTACCAGGGACTGCCAAACATGCACCTCTCCATCGAAACAGTTCACATTGCCCCCGCGAGTGAGCTGACACTGTCTGAGTCGTACTGCCTCCTCCCCACCCGCAGGAGGTTAGAGTGGTTGCGATAGCGCGGAAGCGCAGGGGCGGGCGCCCGGGAAGCGACGCATTGAGGCTGGCGCAACAAGCTCCGCTTCTAGTCGTCTGCTCAGCTTTCGCAGGCGGCGTCGCGTGGTGTGGGTCTCACCGGACTGTAAAGTTGCGCCCAAAATTTAGAAGTAGGATCCAGGAAAAGCACGTACCGGGCAGGGTGATAAGAGTGCCTACCACATAAGAGCCCTAAAACCTTGGGCTTGTCAGCAGAATACAAGAACATCCACAGAAGTTCCTCTATATCAGCTTAGTCTATTAAATTTGACCTCTGGCAGACAAGGCAAGCTCTTATTTGCGGCGTTCTCATTACTGCGCCGGCACTCTACACCGACAGCAAGCAAGGATCCGTTTTTACATGGCCATGGCCCGTGCTTCCGCGAGCAGCAGCTGATATGGCCACTTTATGGGCTGTCTTTGCATGTTCATTTCCCAGCGTCAAGTTCGGAAACACACATTTTGGGCTGTTTAGACAGTGCTGTTTGTGTGACTTGTGCAGATGGGACGCCATAGTCGGCAAGCATGATTCATCAACCCTAGAATATAAGTTGTCTGTTTCTCTGCTGAGAGGTCAGAGGGCTTGTCAGGGTGCAGCAGCCCGCCCTTTACCGTGTCTGTGGCCGGTTGCTACCACCCTTCTTCCCCTTCTTCCCAGCATTCTTCTCCGCAAGGTCTAGTGCCTCGCGATACAAGCGCATACGCTCCTCAGTCTCCTTCCTGCCAAAACGCAGAAGATAACGCACACCTCAGCGCCCTGCCCTGCCACCCTGCCGCAGCTCTGCTCAAACAAATAACACTCTTCAAGGAGTTACCCGGACCTCGCTTTCTCAATAGTTTCCATCTCGGAATTAAAAGTGTTTACATCTCTCCGGATGTGCTCTGCCTCAGGAGCCCGCCGGTACCTGCGGAAAGATGGCTTAGCGCTTGGTATGGCAGGGTGACTGCAGCGGGCATGGAGGACTGCGTGGAAGATCAAATGGCCAATGAGCGAATGTTCTCGGCTGGACTGAGTGACTGACATGCATCAGCGCCAACGAAAGCCTACCCCAGTGTGCCGATGAAGCCAGCACCCAACCGCGGCTCCAAAGGCGCCTGCTTGCCACCAGGGTATTCCACCCAGAGCCGCCCTGTCTCTTTACGTTCCGGATCGTCATACCTGCACCATTTAGGTTGTTTTAGGGGGGAGGGTGGGGGGGGGGGGGGGGGGGGGGGGGAGGGTTAATTCCATGTCCGCATATCAGCAAATACCTAACCAAGTTGCCTGCAGGGTTCCTCCAGGGATGGAATAAAGTGCAGTGCAACAGAATTGAGCAGGCGGAGAGGCAGGCATAGTGAGGGGTCCACACTTACTTGACGCCAATGACGGTCCCCGTCAAGCCAACCGGGGTGCGCACTATGTCATGTGCCTGATGACACGATGAATTTCGAAACAAAATTGCGTTATCACCTATGATTATCCATATTAGGTGGAATCATGAGGAGCCCGCTGCAATACTCGAGCTTGAGTCGAAGCCGACACGGCGTCAGGGTTATAGCACAGCCGCACTCACCCGAAACCCAAACGGCTCTGTATCTTCAGGCGCTGTGTAGAAGGCTGGGGCCTTCTTCTTTCCCTGAAGGAGGGAGGTAATGAAAGGTGGATAGGCAGGCACAGCAGCAGAAGAGGTGGTGAGGGTGGAGTTTAGTCGTGTACCAGAGTGGGCCGGGGGGGGGGGGGGGGGGGGGTCAGGTCCTTGGGGTAGACGGAGTAGAGTCGGAGGGGGGCACTGCAGGGCTTGAAATCGAGATGACCATTGGCGCAGCCATTGCAGCTGAAGAAGTGGCAGCAGGCAGCGACCAGGAAGCGTACCTTTCCCTTTTTTGGCATTGCGGCTAGGCAGCGGACGTTTTACCAATAACGGCCGTGTCCCCTTCGACTCCTCCGCCGGCGACCCGTACTGCCGCCGGTTCCACTGCAGGCGCGAGAAGCCGCTTCCGGAGTATCCTGTGCCCCCTGGCTTTCCTGAGCACCAGCTTCCAGAGGCAGCGACCCGATAACAGTGCGATAGCCTACCGCCGCGCGAATAATCTCGGCATGCCAGCCGGCATGCGCCGCGTGTCAAACTACCGCGCCGCGCATAGATCACCTTCACCACGCACAAGCGACCAGTACTCGTACAAGGCGCGAGGGCACTGGAATAAGTCCAGGGGAGCGGTAAATGTGGTCGGTTGGCTGGATTCCAGGTGCTGAGGATGTGAAACAGCGAAGACTACGCAAGGTCTTTTGCTGGGGGGGGGGGGGGGGGGGAGTCTGGGCGAAGTGGTGGTGTCAAGTGATGACCCGATATGAGCCGCAAGGAGCCAGCACTACATATCGTCACAGTAGCAATACATTCGGTGCCGGGTATTTTGATGGCAGTGTTTGACGGCGATCCGACTGTGTTAGGAACTGGCCTTCAATTAGCGACTAGCCTTGCAGAATTCTTCGGCAATTTGCTTTTTGGATATCACGCCTAACCAGCAGGGCTCTCCGTAAGTTGATCGCTGCGAAATAAACTGCCGTAGCCATCGTAGTGCGCTGCAAGGGTTTCACTGGAGTGGGGCCAGTCCTGTCCCGGGGGCGGGAAAACAATCATGTTACGTTCGGTAGCAACTACTATGGCGGTCGCTACGGTACCCCGGTACCGGCACCCGTACCTAGACTCGCCTCGGCACTACCACACGTACGGACGTACCTAGGTCGCTACACATACTTAAGTCCGCACAACAAAACCAATTAACACCAGTACTGTACCTCTCCGTCCGATGCTCGACATTTTATATTTAAAAAAATGTTTTTAGGGAGGAGTGAAGCGCCGGACTCAACCCCGTGTAACCAAACCCATCAGAGAGGCGCCCTCGACACGGAGCACAGCCCGCCTCCAGAGCGACATTGCAGGGCTATACGTACGTGGCTCTGCCAGATGTGCTGTCATTGTAGGATCCTCCCACACGCGAGCTGCAGACTGATGGCCGTAGTGCCCTGCACAAGAAGCTCCTAGTCAGGGTAGACGGTATCGAGCAGCAGCTCCCCCAAGAGTAGCCGCCTTACGTGGTTTGCACCGCTTTGCACTGCACAGCCATCAGGCAGAGTCACGAGTCGACCGGACTCGTTGGCAGACATCGAATCCCCTTACAAGCGCCGAGCCGCTGCCCTGGCCCACGGACGCATTATGACGCCTGCGCACCTGCTAATAGCTGCCGTGGCGGCCTCGTGGTTGTCGCTGGCCACTAGCCAACCCGGAGTCTGCACGCCTGGAGTCGTCCGGATGGCGCTGATCGACGACGTGAACGAGGGCGGAGTGTGCCAGGAGGGCCCAACCAACGGAAACATCTACTGCGCCTTCGTTCCAGCGGACGTCTATGAGTGCTGTGGGCCGGGCCGGACAGTGCTGGACTGCATGTCGAGCTTGTGTTGCGGCGCAGACGACGTCGTGGAACCGGAGGTAGGGGACACGTGCGCGGCTCGAGTGGCTGCGCCTTGCGTGAAGGTACTGTGTGCTGCGGGACGCTGATCTGAGCGCACCAATTGTCTGCGGGAACTGGTTGCAGGCATCGAGCGTTCCGGAGCCACCGGAGTTGACGGTGCCGGAGGGCTTCGGCAGCTGCGTCATCACGGACGAGCAGCCATGCAGCCTGGAGTACCTACGCGAGAATCAGGGCGACAGGGCTGGCTGGGTGATTTTTCCGCCAAATACAGTGTGTGTGGACGGCAGCAACTACGCCTTCCAGGTGAGGCCTCGCTGCTCGCCTCATGAGATGCAGCGTCATTCGTGCAAGTTAATTGTTAATTAATGCCTGCAATTAATCATCGTCTCTGCCTATGGCAATCCAACATTGCCTGGACTGTGCCTGCTGGCGTCGTTACCGTGGCGCAGGTGTTCCCAGGGCCGCCGTCCGACAGGGTCCTGCTGTGGTTTCAAGGAGGCGGCGGCTGCTGGGACTACGAGTCCTGCTTCAGAGAGGACATCGCGCTGGCCACGACATCGGTGTCGCTCAATTCCCAGGGAATTTTCAACCTCGCCAATGAGACCAACCCGATCGTAAGGGGGAACTGGACGATCGTGCATGCCAACTACTGCTCTGGGGACCTGTTCATTGGCAACGCCACGCAGGAGTTCAAGGCCCTTAACTCAAGCGCCACCGGCACTGCCACCTTCGGCGGAGCCAACAATACATTGGTGTGTGCCTCCGCTGCCTCGCAACCTGGGTGTCCAGGGCCGCATGCATCGCGCGGGCTGCGCCTGAATACGCGGTGATGGCGTCTCCGCCTTGCAGGCCGTGCTGGACTGGATGGCCGCTCAAGAGTTTGGGCCGGAGTCTGCTGGGGCTCGCCGTCGGGTTGTGGGCGGCTGCAGTGCTGGCAGTCTTGCCACTCAGCTGTGGGCGCGAGTTCTGCAAGAGCAGTACGGCTTCCATCAGCTCCTGCTGGACAGCTTCGTCGGATACTTCCCCGCCTACGCAAGGGCGTTCTTCCCCACCGCGTACGGCGCCTGCTCAGCCGGGCAGCAGGAGGCGATGTGGGACGATGAGTTTGTGGAGGTCTGCAAGGCCGGGGGTGCCGATATCGTGGAGTTCACCAAGGAGACCCTGCGTATGTATCCCGATCTGGAAGCGTCGTACATCGGCTTCACAGAGGACATTATTCAGAAGGCATTCTATGTTATCGGTGCAGGTGACCCACTGCCTCCTGCGGCTCATCACTGCGCGCAGCTTTCCTGCATCATGCACCCACATTTCATGTAGGCCGCCTTTCCGGACAGGCGCGCCATTTCAAACGAGCAATGACCTCGGCTCTCCGGTGCAGGGAATTACACCAACAAGACGGCCTTCATTGACGCCGCAGCTCACATCCAAGCCAACTTTGCGCCGTCGTCTCTACAGCTGTTCAAGGAATACTCCAGCCTCAATGAGCAGTTCGTGCCTTTCCTGATAAATGGGGAGGATCACTGCATTCTCAACAGGCCCACCTTCTACAGGGAGGACTTGTCGTCCACCACTGATGGTGACACGACGACTGTCCTTCAGGAAGTTGAAGCATATCTCAACGATGATATTGCCGATCCTCCCGAGCCTGGCATGGAACCACCCGGCAATGATGATGGCTCAAATGCCAGGGCCGCGGGTGTGCAAATGTTTGTGTGGGCGATGGCGCTGCTGGTGGCCTGGCTGCTTTGCGCCAGGGTCGCTTGAGTCAGGCCGCAAATAAGCATATTTATTTGCTATGTGTAAAGTTGCCCATGTGCAATCCGTCAATGGGCGTCGTTGCATCCAAGGTTAAATTGTAGATGTTCGCATGGGATCAGCCAATCAATCTTGCCAGTAACATGAAGAGCGAGTGTTTGTTTATGCGTGCGAGTGAATGTCGGAGCGAATGTATGTGTGTGGGAGAGAGGGGGGGGGGGGCTAAAGAAAGAGAGCTCTTACAAAGTGCCCCGAGGATCGGGACACAGCGCCGTCGATCACTACATGCTTAGCTCTGCATGATCAACTAGTCATCCCAGCCAATAAGAAACAAGAGTATATGTATAACTAAGCCATTGCCGGTATTGTAATATTGTCAACGCTGGCCTGACAACCTACTATAATGAATTAACGGGATCGACTGCAGGCACATAGACGTGCTTGCACCGCCACATCTCGAACACCGCCCGAGCGCCGGGCAGATCCATCCACTGCAGCCAATGCATCTCCCCCATTCGGCCAGCATCGCGCCTGCCTGTTGCATGTCTTCTCACTGCCTTCTGGCTTCTGATTTGGCTGGCAAGGCAGGTTGTGGGTCTTGCGCCATATCGTAACCATGGACTCAGTGCTTGAAGCGGATGAGCTGCTGCTTGAAGTACGCGGCACTGCCGGCTTGCTCTCCCGGGGATCATTCCTTCGCTGGCGGCATTTCTGTGGGGATGCGCCCATCCTGCTGTAGGGCTGTATGACACCGGCCCATTCCTCATCGGAGTCTGACGAGGTCAGCGAATACGAAGGCTGGGCGGCTGTGCGCTCTGCTCGCCGAGACAGCTCCTGCCGCCACATAGTCGCCATCGAGGGGAGCTCGTCATCTGACGACGACCACCTCACTGATGGACGGACTGCTGGGACGCTACAGACGCGCTGTCGTTCGCGGCAACTTTGGCGGCCCCGTTGCAATCCGCTCCCGGTGCCGGATGCCGCGTCTGGGTCATGCTGGCTCATATGAGTGGTGCGAGCATTGGGATTGGACCCGCCCTGCCTCGCGATGCCTGCTTCAGCATCGCGTGGTCCCAACGTGATGCTCTCGTCTTGGGGGGATGGTCCAGGCGGCGGTGTCAATGAGGAAGGGCTGCCTGCGGAATATTGTGACAGCCGTTCTGGCTGTTTATTCGGGGAGGTGTGGGTGGGGGCAAGTGCGTCCCCATCTGCGAGGTTGCACATATCCACCGTGTCATCAAAGAACGGCTCCAGTCGCAACAGCGCACTCTGCTCTTCCGTGGGCTGCGGGAGCCGCTCCAATGGCGCTTCGTGGCGGGTCTCTGCGCGGCTGCCCTGGCGGTGGTGCGAGCGCCTGGACAGCTGATAGGCGGACCAAGCGGCTGGGCCCAAGCCGTCCTCTGCTCCTGGTACTCTGGAGGGGTCGGGCGGTGGTGTGCTGCTGCCCTTGCCACGTACTGACGTTCTTCCCTCGTTTGATGGAACCAAAGTGCCTGGCAGACTCTCCGCACTTGCAGGCATATCCTGTGGTTCCGACACCGGACACTATTTGAGTCAGGCGAGGGGATTTGAAAACACCGGCGCATTGACCTGCCGTTGTTTCCCTTGAGGGGGGGCACTGCCACGGGCAGGGCTAATGCTGTAAAAGTGGGATGGGCTTAGGGACCCTACTCGTACCTGCTGCTCTCCGTCTTGAGCAGGCCAGTCGCCGCAATCGCCATCGCAGGTGTTTATACTACTATATACAGATGCGCTCCGAGGTTCCGAAGCGGCAGCCTCTGCCGGACAGCTGTCCATCACAGGCCTCCCATGACGCTCGAGGCTGACACTGTCCAACAGCGATTCATGAAGGCCAGTTTCGTCGTGGATCCGGCTGGTCACAGTGGACCCGTAAAGACACGCATCCCCGTAAGTATCCTCCAAATAGCTATCCCCTGATGCGCCTTCTTCTGGCAGTCGTTCGGCCTCCGGTCTCCGGTCGACAGAGGCTGCCCCGGAAGAGGCGCTGCTGCGTCCAGCATCTGCCGCGACAGACGGTCGCGTGCTGCCGCCTGCAGCGATTCCAGTCGTCATGCTGGCGCAGAGAGACTCCAGTATATCCCTGCGAAGCTCGGCCTGCAACAGGCGGACCTCCAGGCCTTGAAGGCTGTCCATGCACGCAAGTTTCGCTTCCAGCTTGACGCGCATCGACAGCAGGTGGTCCAAGGTTGCGCCATTCGTCTGCGGCGCCTCGTCCACGGACGTTTGAACCGCCGCGTTGACCTCGTTCCATTCTCCATCTTTTACCTTATCACTGTCGCGATGTACGGCAACTCCCTGAGGCGTGTCTGGGTCTACTGTCTGCGTACACTCCGGCGACTTCGAGCAGTCCATCGTCATCCGGCCAGCCAGACCGGTGAACGCATGGCTCGAGTCCTCGCTGCCACTGCTGCCGCTCACCAGCACGGGATGCTCGCAGCCATACGTAACGTTGGAACTTGCTGTAGATGCTTGCGTAGTTCCCGCCACCTGGTAGGAGTGGCAAGGTCGGCCCGGTGATGTCCGCACAATTGCCTCCGCAAGATGCACAGTGGTGGTGGGTGTGCGTTCAAGGTAGGTGGCGGAGGGCGCAACAACCGTTGTAAAATTCGCGTATCATTTAAAACCCGCTGCGCTTTGTCCACCGCCGAGTTCAACCTCGGTTGCCCTATACTAAGGGTTAGTGGGCGTTTCCTTAAGTGCCTTTTCAGGTGATTTCTGATTGTTATATAATGTAAATAATATCCATTTATTGTACTATCATCTGTAGTTATGATTCACATAGCGACTACATAGCGACCATGTCATATCATCTCGGATGAGTTATCAATAGTATGCCTGCACTCAGATACGGGTACTGGTACCGTAATGGCGCGGGTGGAGAAATAATCCATTTAAAATATATATTACACAGTGATAGTCGCTACAGTTATGGGATACTGCATCGTCAAAATAATATTTGCAAGCCCCCGCCCAACACCCCCCCCCCCCCCGCCACCCGCCCCCCCATCCATTATTTTAATAAAACGAGGGGGGAAGCGCGATCCGGGGTTGTCTCGTCTCTGCTTGAACTGACGACTCCTGTTGGCCGACGCACCACCTACCCGCCGCCCCCTACCCGCATAACTTGGCACGGCCGCAGTCCGGGCGCTGCGAGCTTGCGTGTCTCTGCTGCGCTGCACTTCTGCGTGTCTCCGCCCGTGCGCCATGCCCAGCGGGCTGATCGCCGACTGGATGGCGCTCTGGGCGGCGGAGTGCCCTGGCCTGCTGCGGGTGGTCACCCTGCTGGCGGGCTGGAGCCTGGTCTCCATATGCCACGTGCTGCCGCAGGGGACCGGTCTGCCCGACCTGCCGCTGTCGTTCTCCGCGGGCGCGGCGTCGGGCTGGCCTGTGGTACTATTGTGTTGGGTGGGCGCGGAGGTGTGCCTGGACCTGCACGGTATGCTGGTGCGGAGCGTGCAGGCAACTGCGGCCGAGGTGGATCCTCGGATAGTGGTGGGCCCCAACGGCCTGTACTTCTCGCAGCGCGTAGTTAGCGAGGCGTACGAGCGCTGGAAGGAGACGACGGAGCTGAGGAGGGAGCTGCGAGTGGTTGTTACGTTCTTATGCGCCACGTTCCACATTAAATTCGGACTTTCGCCAGAGTGCGGGTCTGGGCGGTACCAGGCCCTAATCGCGGTGCACACCGTGCTGGTGCTGGCCGCGGTACTGGGCACCCAGCGGCTGAGCTCCGCCACCAGGTCCCTGCTCGGCTTGCTGGCGATCAGCTACTCCTGGATACTGAACGTCAGCTTGACAGCCGAAGGCGACCCCTGTTGGTGCTCCGTTTACCACAGTGTGTTCACCAGGTCCACAGCCTCGGCGTGCGCGATGTCGTGGGTGTACTTTTGTCTTGCCTGGGTCATGTGCCCAGTATCTTGGTGCCATGAGAAATTCAAGGCAGTGTCAAGCTGGGCGGGCTGTGCAGCGACTGCATACCTGAAGATGCTGCATCGAGACGGCGCGCTGCGGCCAGAGATGGACGAGGATGGACGCGCCTTGTTGTATCTCCTGATGTCTATGTCAGTGGTGACGCTACTGTGCTATCATGTTGGCGCACGGCTCAGCGCAGCAAACATGCGGCAGTATTTGCAGCTTCTGCGGTCAGGTGTGCCCCATGCTAGGGAGGAGCTGCTGGCAGGAGTGCACCAGCATGTGCAGTGACCGAGTAGCTGTGTGGAGCTGGTGGTGCTGCTCCCTGAGGCTGGGCATGAAGGGCCGCAGGGGCGAATTCTACGCGTGCACAGCCACCGCAGGGACACAGGCGAATTGGGAGGCCGCAGTGACCTGGGCGGAGCGGGAACAACAACGTTATAAATTACTGGCCAGCCATGCATAACGACCCGTCAAGTTCTATTAGGCTTCGTAATTCAGCTGTCTGCCTGCTAATCCGTGCACAGTGAGCCACAGTAATGGCAATGCGCGTGGGATGCAGGCATGTGCACCATTGCAGCGCCGCAAGGACCAAGTGCCTGTGCTGGGAGATACATCCGCCTGTGTTGCACTACCAGCCTAGGCTGTGTTGATACTCTGTGGTGATACTCCGTGCCTATCAAGCCTGTGTTGGGCATTCCTGGGTGAAATTCAGCGGTCACTTCCGGGTGCCGTTGAAGACACCATAGGGATAGTGTCAGACGTATAAGGCTGCCAATGCACCTATAAGAAGTTTTATTATTAGCCACAAATTGGGCTTGCTACCAACCCATACGAACATCCGTTATAGTTTCGTCTGCATATGGCCGCTGGCAGGTAGGGCAGGTTCTTAGTGTTAGTCTTGATATTACCGCATCGGCAAACGTAGAGCCACGAAATCTTGCGATATACCTATCCGCATACCTATGTCATACAGGTGCTAGTATCTTGCAGCATGCATCACACATTTATCGATTGTTTTACCATGAAACCAGAGAGGTGCTTCTGTAACACTCATACGCTGCGGGAGCCATGCTGGAGCCATTGGCCTTGTGCGCAATGACTGTCTGTCTGTCTGTCTGTCAGTCTGTCTGTCATGAAACACGACCTGTCAAGTATATACGGGCACTCTATACAACGCTACTTCCTGCCCAACCGATTGGGCATTCACAGTTACCCACTCAAGGAATCACGAGGACTGTCCAATTTCAGTTATGCTATAGCCTCTACGCGTTACTCGCCTGGTTGCGTGTAGCAAAGGCTGGTGCATCTGTTATTGTTTAAGCGGGTATTATAGCAGAATGCGGCGGCTCAGTGCCCGCACACCGCTCACTTGGCTTTAGTTGGAGAGAGGGTGATGGGTGTGCAACATATGGAAAATGTACATATGTAGAGTGTCAGCAAGGCGCTGCGTTTAACTACCCCCATTCGTTCAAAATGCTGACATACAGCCTACCCCTGAAGGATGATTTGTAAATGATATGTGTGTTGTGTGCTGCTGTAACATTTCACGCGCCGCTATTGGAATCCTGCACCTCGTATCTTCAAATTGGGTTTGCATGTAACAAGGACTTGTCCTATAATTATTTTGCTATAGATTGGACATTACTTTTATTACACAACTTATATTTTGGCAGGTATAGTGACAAGGGGGAAGGTTTTTTGCACCATTTGCCATGTTTAATGATAACAGTGCCGGCACCAGTACCACTAGATCAGTAGGTGCGAGAATTTTAGTATACTCGTTTTGCGACTACGGGTGCCGACGCGGCTACAAGAAACCGCGCTATACGAAAGTGGTCGCTTGACCTAGCTCATTTGAATAACATATCACAGCGAATATGCTGCGAAATTTTAAAAAGAAGTGGCGGTTACCGACCCCCACAAGTCTTAAACCGCGTCTTTCTTACAGGTGCGTCGGCACCCGTAGTAGTACATATATATATATCTCTTGAATCGTTCTCCTGACCAGCAGGCCAGCATGACCCCATGTCGCACTGCTGATGTGGGCTATGGCGGCCACATTCCCATACAATCATCATAGCATCAGATGCATGACACCATTGCATACATGGTGTATTGTCATACTGAACACACCACGCTTGAAGCCCGCCATCATGTGCTGCGTACTGTTACTCAAGAGCAGTTCCTCGCGAGCCTTACGATCCAACTATGCATGTTTGCAACATCATGCATCGATTGTTGCGCCTGACAATACGTCTTTTGATGACTGTTAGAAACACTGATAATGTCCTATCAATTTACACCCGCCAGGAGGAAAATAAACGCACTATCTTTTGCGGGGAGCTGTAATATGGTTTCGGAGCACAATATGTAGGTAGCGCGCGGCGCAGCGTGACTTCGCGCATCTATACTAATAATGATATTATTGATGATGAACGCTCTTTTATTCTCCCAGAAGCAGGTCAGCAGTCAGGAAGTTCAGCGAGCAAAGCCGGCCTCTGCTATAAAGATCAATTGTGAAGGATTTACAATCAGGGATTATTTACGGTTATATGTGTATATATATCAGTTTTTATACGTTATTATTATTAGTTACCGGGATGTACCAGTGATATATATCGGTCAAGCAATATTTGTAACTCCTGGTATGTCGTAGCCCGATCTAGGGTAGTTGTGCTGGCCAGCAGCAGGCGGCCTAATCCTTATCATATAACCAAAAGCAAGGAGAAGAATTACATCATCGCAAGTTTTATTTTGGCGAATATCTAAGGATTAAAAAAATCCTTAATCCTCACTCGTACATAATTTGACCTCACTAGAGGATACTGGTATCAATCTCAAGATACTGGTATCAACTGGAGATACCTGTTCGATATCGCGGCTCGTCGCCAAGCGGCAGGTCTACCCACGTACGCGGGATTTATTGACTTTTGGAAGGCATATGACACCGTACCTCATGAGTTTTGTTCCTAAAACTACAAGCCATAGGAGTTACGGGTCATATGCTTACCTTCATTAAAACTTTATACAGGGATAGTATGGTACGGGTTAAGACAGGGGTGGCCCCGGGAACACTATCAGACCCCATACCCATAGAGCGTGGCCTCCGACAGGGATGCCCCGCTTCCCCCATCCTATTTAACATATTTATTAACGATATATTCGATGGGGTAGAACATCTAGGGTGTGATGTACCATGGTGCACCGACACATTAGCGGCAAGGCAACCACTAAGGGTGCCAGGTCAGTTATACGCGGACGACGCTGTTGGTATCACAGGCTCGTTCGATAACCTGCATGCCATGTTCGCCCACTTCTCGCAGTGGGCGGAGGACCATTTTATGGGGTTTGGGGTACTTAAGTGTGGGGTGATGGCATTAGGCCGATATTCCGACGAGACCGCGTTACGCGAACAAGCTGCCCGATGGCAGCTTGGGGGGGAACGAATACCGGTTGTAAATGAATATAGGTACTTGGGTACGGTCATTAAGTCGGATTTAGGTATGCAACACATAGTAGACGACCGGGTTAAGAAGGGTAGACGCGCTATTGAGGCGCTCGATTCGGTATTAGTCGGTGGACGGGACATAATCCCTATTAATGTGCGTGTGTCGGTTTTTAGAACCTGTGTACTGCCGGTTTTAACTTATGGATGTGAAGTATGGGGCATGGATAGAACTAGCGGCGCAAATAAATTACAAACCGTACTCAATCAGTGATTGCGGTGCCTCATTGGGTTAGGTAAAAACTCCCCTGGGGTGGCCACTGCACCGATGATGCGGGAATTGGATATTGCGCCCATAGAGGCTACGGCCGCTGCGGCACGGGCTCGGGCGTTCCTTAAAGCATCCGACTTGAATACATGTATAACCCATTTAGTATATCAGCCAAGTCGGGCGCGCCCTAACACGTGGACGTCAGGGACTGTGCGGTGGTTAGATCGACTAGCTAGGGCGAACGTAGGGCTAGCTGAGGGGGCGCACTTTCCACTTGAGTGGAGGTCACTAGCAGCCGCGATGCCGCTAAACTAGTAAAGGCATCGGTGTGGTCGCGTTACGAATCGTCGGCATCGTTAGCACGCAATAACACCTGGGGCATATATGTCCAGGCGTCCTATGCGTCAAACCCGTTGCCACAGTACGGTGTGCGTGGGTGTCCCCGCGGGGGTTGTGGCCGGGTTGCACATTATGATACAATTACGCACCCGAGTATTTCCCACTGCCCGCCGATTGGCCCGGATTCATGCCATGCCTGAGCGGTTTCTTGAACACTGCCCTGCATGTGGCGGAGGTGAATCTGAGACTATCGAACATATGTTGGTGGAGTGCCCGCGGTGGGGGTATCACCGTCATAATTTTGGGTTGTTAGTTCCGGAGTTCAGGGATTTTATTAGTAGTCAGGTTATTGCGTCAACACATGAGGACTTAACTGCCTTTATTTTGGGCGGGGTCCCCCCCTCCCTTCACGGCGCCCTGGATTTTACTGGGAATGGGAAAATTTTCCAACTATGGCGTCGGGCCCTCCGAAATGCTTTGCTCCGCGGGTTGGGGCTTGCCCCAACTCGCATTACTCGAATGGGCCGACGCCCAAACGGGTAGGGCGGACCTTTCGTGGTCAGTGCCGGGTATTTTGATGGCAGTGTTTTAGACGGTGATCCAACTACAGTGTTGGAAATTCTGTCACTGGCCTTCAATTAGTCTTGCAGAATGCTCCGGCAATTTGCTTGATGACTATAACGGAGCGTCGCCTACCCAGGGCTTTCCGTAACTGCATTGCTGCCTCAACGGCCGTCGTAGAGACGCTGCAAGGGTTTCACTGGTGCCAGTCCTGTCCCGGGGGCGGAAAACAAATACCTGCACCGGCCCGGGTATGTCGGTAAGAGAACGCCCCTCGCGCGCTGCTGCTACTGGTAACTAACGTGCTGCCGATGACTCGTCTGACCAGTGAGTGAAGGGGTGGCCGAACAAATTTTATGCAGAGACCGACAAGACTCGACGAAGCGGCCTAGCGACAGCACGTCCAACGCCCTGACAACGCAGACCCAGCTACACTGGCGCGGAGGGGATCGGTAGATTTGCGCCGCCAAGCGCACGCAAGTATCTACCTTGACGCGGCGCCTGCCGACAGGTCCTTGCGTCCCCTCCGGGCTTCGCTATGAGGGAACCGGCCGGCACCGGAGGCACCCTGCTGGGAGAGCTGTGGCGGCTCGCCTCGTCGGCGGTATTGGAGCGCGTGGGGTGCGGCCGCCGAGCGCCCGATGAACCCCGCCCGTCCCAGTCGGCGCAGGGCTCTCGCCGGCCCATCCACTCGGATCCACTCGCCGCGCCGTGCCCCCCCCCCCCCCCCCCCTTCCCAAGCGCACCACCCCCGCCTTCTACCTCTTCTTAAGGGTAAGTGTGCCACGCAGGGACTCAAGCGAGGCTCAGCTATTCAAGCCGGCATCCAGGGCGGTGATCCGGATGCCGAGCAATGAGAAGCAGCCAGCACCCACAGGTGGGGGCACCACCGGCACCCTGGATGATGCATGGCGGGGCAGTGACCAGGGGGCTGGAAGTTGGGGGCAGGGGGGATGCTAACTGTGCTCGCAGGTCTACCTCTCCGCTTGTTCCAGGGGCAGTGCTTCCCGGTGGACGCGGCGCAGACCACGCCCAAGCCCGGCGTGGCATCGGTGGGGTTGCTCTCGGAATGGGCGGGCTTTACGGGGGGCCGCATCCGCGCGCTGGAGTGGTGCCCCACCAGCCTCGTGCAAGGTGCGGCTAGCTGCGGCCCTTGGCGAGGTGGCATAGGTAAGGGAGGTGGGCGGTGTGCGGGAGCATGCGGCACGGCATCCCAGCTGCGTCAGAACTGCGCGGTGGTTGGTGACAACGCTCCTCTTGGGAGGGGCGCAGGGGGGTTAGGAGCAGCAGTGGGTCAATCATGCCATCATTTCGGCTGTTTATTCCAACATGGGCATGGGAGGTGCCCGGTGATGTTGGGGGGGGGGGGGGGGGGGGGCGGATGCCCTAGAGGCAGTCTGCGGGAAGGAGTCCCGCATGGCATGTGCGCTGTGCGACTGCCTACCGGGGTCATGCTGCTCGCCATGCCAGCAGCCTTCGCGGGCAGTCGCTGGAAGACTATGGGTGGTGGCGGCGGCTTGTTGTGGCCAATGAGGCGAGCTTGCCGTGCTGCCGGGGATGTGTCACGCAGTGGCGCGCAGCCAAGGCACCCCGGGCGGCTCCAAGCGCCGCAAGACCGGCCAAGCATGGCGCCACCTCGCGGTGCACCCCCGCACAGTATCATCGCCTATCTTACCCTTTGTTTCCTGATCATGGCGGTTACAGCGCAACGCCAGCCCAATGCCGCAGCGCCACCGTGTCAGCCCAGCCTATCCCAGCGCTATCGACCGGCAGGCTGAAGCAACGGTGATTCCCTATGCCGGCCATGCCAATCCCCCCCCCCCCCCCCCCCCCACACACACACATTGCAGGTCTGCCCGTACCCGTGCGGGGAGCCGCCGCAGTCAGGCACAGCGGTCCAGCGCGGAGCGGGCATGCTGCAGATCTGGCGGGTAGCTGTGCCGAAGGCGGTTGCTTCCAGGGCTGCAGCGCCGCCACTGTGCGTGGAAATGTACCTAGGTGAGCTGGCCGCTGCGGCATGGAGGCCATGCTCCCCGTGTTCCCGGCTCGAGGCTGTTGCTGCTGCCCCCTTCCCTGATTGGGATCCCCCCCCAACCCGCCACACCCCACTCAGCATCCCTACCCGCTCCTAGCACCCGGCTGGCCGGCCTACAATTAAGCTAGAGTGCTGGAACCGGATGGACAGGATCACTGTTCAGGTGGTTGTTGGCGCTGTCAGTGCATGTGCCCAGCTCGCGTGCGTCAACCTATCTCAGTCGCACGGGGGCACGGCGGCATGACGAGGGCGTGATGAGCACGGCCTGGGCATGGTCGCCTCGCCCTGGGGTGGGGGGGGGGGCACAGGCCGCTGGCTCTGGCCAATGCTGGCAGTGCTGTGTGCATGATTGGGGGGAATGCACGCATCGGCAGTTGACCTGCTGACCTGCTGGTGTTCAACTCGAGACTTCCCGCTGGTCCTGTCTGCTCACTCATCGCTGCCGACGCATTTATGAGAACCGGAAGCTTGAGCCTTAAATGGAGCTTGCATGCCACATAGGACATTCACCGTAGTTCGCTACACTTTCATCTGACAGGTGAGGCATGCTCTTATTGGCAGTGTTCGTATTACTGTGTCGGCACCCGTAGCCAAGCATCGACGCTGTCCGCAGCAATCTGCCGGTAGAGTTTGAGCATCGTGGTGTCAAACAAAGCGCTACTGGCAGTGTACTGAATTGGACATTGAATTGGATTATCTGTTCCAAACTACGTATCATCAAACTACTGATTTGAAATCACTACAACGAAACCCAAACATCCACCCTCTCCAAAACTAAACCCAAATAGATAAATGCACTTTTGTTTAAATAGAGCATATTAAGTCAAGAACAAAGAATGGTAGAATTTATTTATGGGGTATATTCTTGAGTGAAGACATTCGTTTATATCTACTCGGACAGAAATAAAAAACACAGCGAGAGAAGTGCAGCTCGCTGCCCACCCTCTGCTGCCTGTGCAAACCAGCTGAGGCGTGCGGCTGCCCTTGCCCCGGCCACCGACCGACAGGCCTGCTGCACGGCGGCCGCGTCACGTGGGACCTTGCCTGGTGCCCCGCCCCGGCGGCCGAGGCGCCGTGGTGCGGCTCCGCCGCGCCCAGCTGCTCCCCCATGCTGGGTCTGCTCGCGGCGGTGCACGGGGACGGACGCGTCGCTGTCTACGGTGTGCCGGACGCCGGCACTGTGGACGCAACGGTGCGCCCATGACAGACTCTGTGGACCACGATCGTACAACCTCGACTGCGTGTTACAGGGCAATCCGATGCCCATGGTCTCGTAACATATTGGATGTCTCGATGATCATTTGCAAGGCAACAGAATGCCACTTAACTACCACATACTTTGGGCGCTATGCTGGATGCCTTCCCCAAGATCTCCCTCTCTCTCCCTCTCTGTCTCCCTCCCTTAGCGATAGACGCCACAGCGCCAGCACTTGGCCTGATGCCCATTGAAAGTCCCATCGGTTGCCTCCTTGATTACCCTTTCCGGCGGACAGAGACGCTACTTCGTTCCGTGCCCAGTGTATAAGGCCAGCCAGACATACAGGCGCTTCTGCATCTGAATGGTATGATCATCGTTGTAACGTGCTGTTTTTGCTGGGCTGGTAGGATTCACATTCGTATGCGGTATGGTTCGATGCGGCATTCACTCGGAATAAGATGTCGCCCAGCTGGGGGGGGGTAAAGCCTGCAGGACGTTGCATTGGGATTTGAGTACGGAAGTTCATGGTGATGGTGGTGATGGCGTTGGTGACGGCGCTAGAAATGATGGTGGTGGCTGATAGTGTTGCTGGTGCTGGTGGCGATGGTGGCAGTAAGGGTGGCGATGGTGGCAGTAATGGTGGTGATGATTGGGCTGATGCTCTGGTGGTCATGGGCGTTGTGGTGATGGCCGATGCTGATGCTCTGATGGTGGTGGTGGAGATGCACTGACAGTGGTGATGGCGTTGGTGCTGGCGGCAGTAATGCTGGTGATGGTTTGGGAGATGCACTGACAGTGGTGCTGGTGGTGCTGGTGGCAGTAATGATGGTGATGGTTGGGCTTATGCCCGGTAATGGTTGTTGGTGGTGGCACCGATGGTAATGCTGTTGCTGGGACGTACTGTGGTGGTGATTGAGGTGGCAATGATGTTTGTGGACTGGGGGCGGCGTTGATGGCCTGGCTGCCCTGGCGGGACCGCAGGCCGGCCCGCTGGTTCTGCGACCAGAGCCCACACTGGCGGCGGACCTGGGAGAAATGATGGACTGCATGCCCAGCTGCGTATCCTGGCTGCCTATTGCGCCCTTCGACCTGCTGGCGGTGCGTGCCCCCGCCTGCCGCCTCTTTGTCCAGTTCCGGTCTCGCGCCCCCCACCCCGTCCCTCCCCACTTCCGTCTAGTGCGCCCATGAAATCAATGCCACTGTCGGTAGCCACCGCTGCCTGGCGGAGGCGCAGGGCGGCCGCGCGCTGGCCTGCTGCGTGGCGCCTGGCGGTCGGCTCGGCAGATGGTGGTGCTGATGACCGCCCCCCGCACGCAGGTGGGCTGCTGGGGCGGGCAGGTGGTGGTGCTGCGCTGCAATCCGGACTGCGGCGAGGGGTGCCTCCCCCCCCCCCTCCCCCTTCCCTCCCTTACCCCCCACACACACACCACCACCACCACTTCCTGCCCTGCGCTGGGAATGATGGGATGTCTGAATGAGTGTATTCATACACATGTTTTGTAGTGCCCGGTAGCATGGTCATGTATCAGACGCCGACTGCGCCCCATGAAGGAACTAACGCCTCCAATGCTCTACAGCGATGTGAAATAACAAAGTCGGTTATATCATTTGCCCTTTTCTCTGCGATCGGTCCGGGCGTATCTGCCCGTCGCCTCTGTCCGCTATTTGTGTCAGTGCGGGCCCGGGCGGGGGGGGGGGGGGGGGGGGGGGGGCGTCACCAGGCCGCTTGCAGTCAGCAGCTGGACTCCACACCATCACGTATATTGCACGCATGCAACAAGATAAACATGGATCTGTCCCCCCCTCCCCACCCCTCTGGTCCCCGCCGGGTTCCGCTCGGGGGCAGGCGCCTCCTGGAGCCGCTGGCGACGATGATGGGCAGCGCGTTCCCTATCCGCAGCATCGCGTTCCCGCCCGCGGGCGAGGTGGCGGAGGCGGAGGACGGCGCGGACCGCAACACCGTCGCCGTGGGTGCGCGGCCGCGACCCGCCGCAGCCACCGGCACACGCGCAGCGGCGCTACGCTCTGCCGCGCCACCCCAACACTGTTTGCATTACCGTAGAGTTTTGTCGGATTGGGATAGAGGAAATGTACCGATGTGTTTGCGCAATGGCCCATATCTTTCCAAACTCTTTGGCATGGGCAAAAGTGAAAGACGTATTATGCTTTGGCCCATCCACGTTTAGACAGGGTAACAACAGCGTCAAAGGACTGCAGGAAGAGCCCAATATCGTGTGGTAGGGACTAATTACTCCGAAGGCTCGAAGGGATATAACTATTTTCTCCAAAGCACGGCCTTGAGGCACATGGCGTAGAATTATTATCTATGAGCCTATGGAGTTGGTCGTTACGGTAGACCGTCCGCCCGGTCCTCGCCAAGCCCCAACACCGCCTCCCTCTTGCCGGGGAGGGCAGACACCCAGTCCAGCGTCGGTGCCTCACGGCCGTGCAGGTGCCGCGCTCCGCGGGCACTCAGGCCACCACCAGGAGCCTGTCCGCCAGCAACGCTGACTCCGCGCTGTGGCTGCGCAGCTGGCGACGAGGGCCGTGTGGTGGTATGGGACATCCGGGACGTCTTCACGCCGGTACAGCGCCGGGCTGATCAACCCCCCCCCCCCCCCGCCCCCCCCCCCCCCCCCCTGGTGCTCAGCGGCTACATGCAGAACGGGGGGGGGGGGGGGGGGGGTTACGGACGCCGGACGCAGGCCTAACCAGCACGCCTCTCCCTCTGCCTGCGCCCCCGCAGGTGTTTGAAGGGCCGTCCTCCCACAAGGGCATCACGGCGATGTCCTGGGTGGAGGGGCTCCAGTTCCTGCTCACCTGTGATGACGGCACGGTCCTGCAGGCACGCCCCGGCCGAGCTGTCCCCACCCCCCCCCCCCCCCCTTCGCTCATTGGGGTGTATCCCGCATGCCAAACACGCTCAGCAACGCCCCGCACTAGAGCACGCAGCGGCGGAGGCTTGCTTACCCGCTCGGCGGCCCTGGCAGCCCCATTGGAGTACGTCTGCCTGGCTGTGTATGTACATTATGTATATACTGTGCGTGTATACTGTGCCAATACATTGGGTTCGCGGGTCCAAACTGAAATGTTGCAGCAACTTTTCGCATGATCTGTATATTTATATTTCCGAGTGGTATATTTAATACACCGCAGACCCAAAGCGCGATTCCGGGATGTACGTAGATGTGTCAGGACCCATCACAGGACCATATGAGCCTCGAATTGCGGTTGCGTGCGACCTGTGGAAACATTCGCTCTACTTCCGCTATGGTTCCGTCTGCGTCTGGCCTCCGGCAGGCGAGGCGGGTTCTTATTCGCAGTGTCTGGATTACCGCACAGGCACACGTGTGCGTAGGATGTGCAACCGTACATGTTGTTAAAATGCTTGGGTAGTATGATACATTCTTTGTCGCTGCTGGCGGTTGATGCTCAATAGCATGGGGCCACACAGGGAGGGAAGCAGGGCCGCCACGGGCGGGGTGTTGGCAGCATAGCCCTGGCCCTTGTATCTGATCAAGCACTGGCCTCTGTGAGGCCCCTTAGGCTCAGTCGTGGTCGTGAGACTCTGCATGATGAGGTACAGGAGCATAGCGTTGTCAGGGTTCTCAAACAAGCTCTGAAAACGTTCCGAGTTGTGACCTGGATGGGCAACGTGCCCTCCTTCCTTTCCCCCAGCTGCATGCCTGCTTGATGAAGGGTGCAGAGCCATAGGTAGAGGTGGATGTGGAGATTTAGGGTTTCTAGGGTTTTGAGTGGGCGGACCTGGGGTTGGGGGAGGACGGGGGGGGGGGGGGGGGGGGGGGGCAACTATATGAAGGCGAGAGTTTGTGCCGAATCAGTGCAGCTGCACATCGCTGGGGAACAAGGAGTTACGGGCGGGTCGTGCGTTCCGTTGCCCATGCAGTGGCCCATTCTGTCTCTGCACTGCACACAAGGCGCACGTGCGACTCGATCGACGCGGAAATCAAACGACTGCAAATAATGGTAATCAGAAGACTGCGACTAAGGGTCTGCCATGCCTGCCAGAGGTCAGCTGCAGACGAAACTGTAGCGGGAGCATAGCGAATGTTCTTATAGGTTGCACGCAAGCCCAATCTGGGGCTGAAAACAAAGGGTCTTTCAGGCGCGCCGGCACCCGTGGAGGTATCGTATCAGCACCTTATCGCTCCTGGCTCGTTGCTTCAGCATGAGACACAGCTGTTTTCTGCCTTTGTCGTTCGCCGCTATTGCGTCGTTCATAGCATGGGAGGACGCACCAGCCAATCGTGATTGTTATACCTACAGGCATCGTGGGCACAGCCGCCGCCTCCCGATGCGGTTCATCTACACGTGAATCGTCCATGAAGATGGCCATTGCGTGCTTGCATTTGACCTAGAAGTGTACATCGTGGGCTGTCAGGTGGAGTTGGCACCCGCCACGTGATGTAAACACGTCTTACTTGTGGGCGCAGTACCAGCGTCAGCTCTTGCGAAGATGCTCAGCCACTCACGTGTTTTCGTGCCGAATTCCCGGCTCAATCCGGATTGGTCTTTGCATCATACTGTACACACCGATGCTGCATCAGTGATGCTGCGATCAGAGTGATACTGGGTATAGAAGTGGCGCTGCTTCACGAGCACGGGTAGCGGAATACACTGCAGATATCGGTCGGTATGGTATTTATATCTAACTATCTATAAGATCGAGGGCAGACCCCATAGTATCACATAGCACAGGGTAGGCGGGAATCCTGCACCAAGCCTGTGCCTTTTCAATATTTTTGGCAACATACTCCCGCTGTCCACGCACCACTTTGCATGCACGCGTGGCATGGCGCGGGATCACAGCACCTGAGTGTGCTGAACTGGGCGCCCCGCAGGCGGGCCTGTCGGAGCCGAAAGGTCCGGTCCCGCCGCGCTTTGTCGTCGTCGCGGTGTACCAGCCGGCGCAGGCGCCGCTGCTGTCGTGCCACGTCACGCCGGAGCGCCCCTCCAACCGGATGATGGCCTTCTCAGGTGACGCCCTTCCCGAGCGCCCGCCGTCTCTTGCGCGCCCATGGCGGCGCTTGCCCGCAAGATGGCTGCCGTGGGGACCGGGGGCGGGGTGGACTCTGGCGAGAGCGCCCCCTGTAGGTAGGTAGGATCGCCGCCCGCCGCTGTGTCGGCTGACCGGGCTGCCAGCGAGGGAGCAGTACCCGGCGGTGACATGCGAGGTAGGGAACACACGGTCGCGGGGATGACGCCACCTTTTGAGGCGCCTCTCAATCCTCTCCTACAACCTCCGCGCCGGCTGGATGTGTCCCGCGTGTGCCGCGGCATCGTGAGCACTTGTTCCTATGGTCGCGTGCGACGGACTTATCGCGGCCTGGCTTGCCATGTGGGCCGCCGTCATATGACAGCCAAACCAGCGCATGCCCAATGAGCGGTGCCCGAGCTTCATGGCATCCGATGCAAATGTCCATTCTGCGCTTGAGAGTGTGGCGCTTTCAAGTGGGCGGGGACGCTCTGGCCCGGTCCTCTCCGCGGCGCCTGCGACGTTGTGGCATCGGTGAGCAGAGCGATGAGCGGCACGACCGTGCCCGCAGGCGAGGACGGGCGCGTGTGCGTGGCGCGGGTGCCCACCGTCGTGGGGGAAACAAGGAAAATCAACAAGAGCAAAAAGGCGGGCGCGCGGCACAGAGTGACGGTGCGCCCCCACCCCGTGGCGCCCGCCGTGTCCACCGCCAGCGCACCGCCCGCACAAGCGCCGCCGAACCCGCCCTCGGGCTCTGTTTCCCTTACAAAACCGTTGGCGGCAGCTTGTTGCCCTTAGCGGTGGCGCGGGTTGTCTGCTGCTGGGAAAGAGTGCCGAATACCAATATGGGAGGTTACCTGCATACCATGCTAGGGCTTGTTGAAACCCTTCCTCCGACTCTTGTGTTAAGATGGGGGATGCACATGGCTCAAACAGTGACATGTAATGGCTCGCGGGTCCCAACAACAATGGACTGTGTTGCGGTAACGAGTTGGGATATCCGTGCGGTATTCGTGGTATATTCTGATATATTTCAACGAAAAATATAGTCTGACTCTCTTCCCCAACGGGGGGGCGGGTGTGTGTGTGTGTGTGGGCGGGGGGGAGGGGGGGGGGGGTCAAAACTACAATATATATACCGCGAACCCAAAGCGTGGCAACGGTAATGATCCCCTTCGCCCCCCCCCCCCCCCCCCCCCCCCCCGCCCCCTTCCTTTCTATTGCAAATTGATGCCGTCTTGTGCTGCACAGTCTCGCAGCAGCACCTACGGCAAAGCGACAGTTCATGGAGGCTCGGGGTGTTCCGTATGTATCCCGAGGAGGACGCACCTCGATGTTTCGACATACAATAATGGCCCACAGTACACTGGGAGCTCTAATTGCGCGGGCCGCTTTTTGCCTCAGTGCACTTGCCTTGGCGGACATATACATACATACATATATATACATATATACATATACACACATATATATGCACACACAAACATATATGTCCGATCTATAGCACTATGATATATCGGTATATATGTATATATACTCTGGCCAGCCACCTGTGACCCGTGGCGACCGCACCGTTGACGAGTGCAAGGGCCATGCTCTGCGCTGACCCCGGAGTGGCGCGGCGGACTGCGCCGCACGCAGGCGGTCTCCAGCATGGCCAAGCAGGGCACCGCCATGGCGCTGATGGGGCCGCGGGAGCTGAGCACCGCCGAGGCCGCAGAGCCGCCGACACTGCACTCACAGGCCGAAAAGGTGGCGGCGCTCTTCCCCGACGAAGAGGTTGAAGCTGCCCCCCGACCCCCTCCGACCCCCTCCGCCCCCCTATGTTGCCGCCACAGCAGTGGATATTTATCATGGATGAAAGATGTTTGAGTATGGTGGGAAAAACTGTGCTGATTTTCAGAATGATTTTGGCAACGGTCGATAATATGATAACATCATGACCAACAGGGCATATTACTGTGCTGCAGCTACGATGCCCTCCAGCGACCTGCACGTCGTGTAAGGGAGTCTCTCTCTAGAGTGTGACAATCGCAGCAACAAAGTTGAAACAACTTCGAAGCCGCAATTTTAGCAACATGCCCTCTACAAGTGAATTGTACGTTGGGAAAAAACAAGCTAATTAAGAAAGAATGGCTTAATTATATTGGCTTAATTGGAAAGATCATATAATAAAAGTAAATATTGCTGCGTAAGAGGTGAAGTCTCCTTGACTGCTTGGCACTTTGTTCACCAAGGTACGTACATAAATGGACACGTCATTATTAACGATGATACTAATGATGTTGTATAAAAGAAACACTCGCATTATTGAAGGCGGATGTGACAAGAAAGAACCACGTGTTGTATTGTAATACTGAATTTGCTCAACTTCAATAGTCTTATAGGAAAGAGAGTGTCACTCTGGACGGCCAAAGAGGCGGCAGCTGACTGAGCGGCCGGGTGCCGTGGCGCTGCGTGTTGTTCGCCCGCCAGATCGCGGTGCCCGCCGTGCGCTGGTGCCCAGCCAACCATCGCGGCCCCGAGGACGATCCCCCGCCCTGCACCACACGCCTTGCCGCCGCGGACCCCGACGACGACGATGACGAGGCGCCGACGGAGCCCGCGCTGTTCTTCCTGGCGTCGGGGTCAGGGGCGGGGTTGCTGCGAGTGCAGCTCCTCCGCCTGCCAAGCTGAAGTTAGCTCACATGCGCAACACTTGGGAACTCGTTGCAACTTCACCCTGGTCAGCGTCGCTGTCACAGGCTAGCCGCTAGCTGTCTCACGGCCCGGCCACATAGGGGCGGCTAGGCACGCGGCTTGTGAGCCCTCTGAAGGCCAATAATCACAGTGCTTGTGCGGCAGGCTGCCGGCGCTACCGCGAACACGGGGTTGCTCCAATGTACCTCGGGTGTCCGGCAACGGTACAATAGGAGGGTAAGCGGAAATGGACACGCGGAATGAAACGCCATGTGGAACGCATGGCCATCTTTGTTCGCCTGAATGAAGTGCCCACCTGCGAGAAATTAGGACCCTCCAGCCAGCTTGTGCGCACACTGCGGGCAGCTCCCAGCGCGCTTGAGTCTATAAAGGCTTCCATACCCATCTCCCTAGATTTGAAATTTGTTACGACTTTTTTTCCTCCCCCGGGACAGGACTGGCACCAGTGAAACCCTTGCAGCGTCTCTGCAACGGCCTTTATTTTGCAGCAATCCAGTTACGGAAAGCCCTGGATAGGCGACGCTCCGTTATAGTCAACAAACAAATTGCCGAAGCATTCTGCAAGACTAATTAGAGGCCAGTGACGGAATTTCCAACACGGTTGGATCGCCGTCTAAAACATTGCCATTAAAATGCAGCTACCAGCGCGCTTGAATCTTTAAAGGCGTCCATACCCCTCTCCTCTACGTCTGAAATTTGTCACGACTTTTTTCCGCCCCCGGGACAGGACTGGCACCAGTGAAACCCTTGCAGCGTCTCTGCGACGGCCTTTATTTTGCAGCGATCCAGTTACGGAAAGCACTGGGTATAGGCGCGACGCCCCGTTATGGTCAACAAACAAATTGCCGAAGCATTCTGCAAGACAAATTAGAGGCCAGTGACGGAATTTCCAACAGTTGGATCACCGTCTAAAACACTGCCATCAGAATACCCCGCCCTACCACGAAAGGACGGTACTATCCTTCAATATTACTCAGCACCGACATCCATACTGTAGTATAATTCTATAATTAGCGATTATTCTTAGAGCGCCTTATGAAAACAGTAAGCCATGTTTACAGTGCGAGAAAGGACATGGTGATATACGTAGGGCCCTCCCTCCCGGCATTCGACGTCGTGACCGGCAGGTGTGATTCCGTGCAGGCAGCGGTCCTGTTACGGAAAGCCGTGGGTGTGCGACGCTGGTTACGACTTTATGCCTGCCAGTCTTCCAACTACACAGGCGCGGACCGGGGGCACGAACCCGTATAGGGTCGGCCGAAGCCCTCTGAAGGCCAGGTCCCTCTCCCTATCCCACATGCCAACATGCAGGGATTCCACTCTCCGTTGCCTCAGCAGAGCCACAACGAAGAGCCGCCATTTGCCTGCGCTCCAAGCGACTGTCGCTTCCTAGACTACCGGCAGCTTACCTTCCATGATTCCCTTCATGCGCTCATAAGTCTCATCTGCCCGCCCACCCACGGTTGCATAAATGCACGTGGGTTTAATCAAATCCGCCACGCCACAGCCCACCACTAAACAATGGACCCACACAATGGTGTTTTCTGGCGCCAAGGGATCCTGAATCTAATCAACCTGCCGGCCGGCGGCCGCAAAGCTCGCGCCATGGGCGGCTCTCGCCAAGCAGCTCACCTCCCGGACCCAGCCGGAACAAACGTTGAGAAGACGAGTACGCGACTTGATTGTGTTCGCACGCCATACTCAATGTGTGTACCTCGACACCAAGTCACCATCCCTGCCCGATTTTACTTTCGCGCGAGCTACACCTCGTGCTAAACGAGAAGGAGCCGTTGAGCTCCATGATATTCCAGCTCCGACGAGCACTGCAATCGTCCCAAAGCATGGCTTGCCTAAGGCCTTGACATCCCTCGCCTTGTCACGGCGGCCTAGAACATCCATGTCGACTGCCCCGGCTTTGACGGTTCGGCCGGGGCGCAGTCTTCTTCAAGTTTCAAGTGACTACGCGTGGATTTTGGAATGCCTCCGACCACTACAAACTCACGTCATCTTCAAAAACTACTACTGCTGGGCGTGTTCAGATATCGTGGATGTAGCTGTACGCAGCTTGCGGAGAACAATTGATAGATTAATATTACCGGTGTCTGAAAATGCATTATTATTCTCGGGACCCACTACTGAGGCTACATACAGCTATTGTTTATTGTGTGACACTAGTGCCGCCTTGACATGCGGGCACAGCGGTGAAAACCTAGCGCTAAGGCTACGCCGTCGAGTAATGTACTATTTCACGTGGAGCGTAATTGTCTTCTTCGACGTGAAGACAACCATGCTCCCGGAGCGAACTTTAACAAGGTACATTCCTTGTCCGCTCGGTTGAGCGGTTGTCTCGTATGCGAGAGGTCCCGGGATCGAATCATGGTCGATGTACCTCGACTATATCGTCCCGGCGCGTGTGTCATGGGTTCACCCGGTTAATGCATTGGCCATGTGGGGTTCGAATGAGGCAATGGTCCTACGACTATGCCAGTTGGCGCAAGAGGTCAAGTGTTGGGGTGGCTTCGGCCGATGTCCCGGGGCGAACTTTCCTTTACTTTTGCAACCATGGTTGTTATATTGTCGCAAAATTTAATAATTCTCCGCCTTCCAGTGTCTTGAAATCGAAAATTAATCAGGTAGTCGCTATGTATACACGATGCGCCACCAAGTGTTTTTATTGTGTGCTTTAATATGAGTAGTGTGCGATTTCACAATAGTAGCGCTGGCATTCCATCTATATATAGCGGCGAGTCTGCATTCTAATGCTAATTCGAGCATCGCAGCATGTGAAAGCGGTGCTCTAGACGGCACTATCCTGCAATATTACCCAGCACCGACACCCATATTGTAGTGTAATTCTAGAATAAGCGAATATTCTAAGGGCGCCTTTTGAGATTAAATGGTAACCCATGTTTATAGTGCAAGAAAGGACATGGTGATATACGCATAGCTCTCCCTCCCGGCATTCAACGTCGTGACTACCGGGAGGTATGATTCCCATAGCTAAATAACGCCCACGCTCCTAGAGTTCAAGACCATGTTGTACATGGTCAAGTACACAGCATGGGCGTGCCCCGGGCCACGGTTGTGTATCGGTTTGAGCATACTATGTTGGGCGACATGCACCAAGGAATGCAGTGCTTGGTGCGGGGTGGCGCAACACAAGCAAGGCATGGACAAAAAAGGGCACTTCGACACATCTTTTACATGTCGCACTCGGGCGTTGTTGTCATCGTCAAAATGGGTGAGGTGAGCAAGGAGATGCGCCGCACAGTGCGCGATGACGTCTGCTTGGCGGCATAATTATATACGGGCGCTCTCTTATATTGCGAGGCACTCGGCGCATCACCCGCGAGGTCATCGGGAGGCTTTGTTCGTAAGAGATTTCATTTGGGTGTTTAGCTCGGTTGCAGCTCATCGTGAGTGTGCACGCTGCTTCATCAAATGGCGTAGGTTCGCCCGCCATCCCTTAAATAAGTTGCCGAAGCTGCACGTCACGGCCAGGGACCACCCTCGCACACACGTGCTCGAGTGGCTCGGACTCTCAGCCGGGCGCTCAGCATTTTGCCATCCTGCCTCGCGTGGGTTGCATGCTGCTTTCAAGCGGCTTGTGTTGATCTTCTATGGAGCGAGTATTATTGCTTTTAGCAAGGGATTTGTTACTAGCAAATTTACAATTCACCACATTCACATCGTTTCCCGCGGTATTTTGTACCGTAGTTTGGATTCCGAATACACCACGGACAATAAAAGGCGTCAGGCACAGCCGCCAGCAACGGTGCCATGCCATCCGACCCTGCCACACGGCCCACTCACACAACGAGCCGGCCACCAGTCGGTCGACGGTCAGTCCAATAGACTGGCAAGAGGCCCCTGGGGCGGCCGGGGGGGGGGGGGGGGTCACCCGTAGTTACAACGTTTGACCGCAATGGTGTTGTCTAAGGTGCCGAATCGACAGCGGACGCGGCATGAGGCAACAACCCGACCGCCCGTCGCCCACAAAATGGGAGTAACTAAGGCACCAGCTATTGTTGTCGACGGCCTCGACCCAACGCAGAAAGGACGAGGCCTTGAACGCGGCGTGCACGGGTTCTTATTCATCAGCACTGCGCGTGGGCCACGGCAATCCGCTGCGCCTACCCGCACGCCGGGCGCGATGGCGCGGTCACCTTGTTGGAGTCGCAGCTGGCGGCCGCCCAAACAACAGCACAAAGAGCAACAGTTCGCACGCCGGAGCATGGAGGAACAACTGGCCGAGCCGCATGCTGAGGTGATGCATCTCCGTGAGGGCGAGGCGGTGCACCGCGCCGAGCAGCTAGCCCGGGCGGTACATGACAATGACAAGCAGCTAGCCGGCATTCTTATGTAGTGACTTTGTGTGATATGTATAGTGACTGTGTGTGTGCGCGCGCGCGCGCGTGTGTGTGTGTGTGTGTGTGTGTGTGAGTTTTCATAAAGCATATAGTAGGATAAATGACAAGAAAATAGTGACAAGCAGGTAGTGTTGGATCATATGATAGATGACGATGACCTACCATGGTCTCCGAAACCATCTGATGTAGCGCGGCGCACCAGCAGTGCACTATCCTCAGCAGTGCAGTATGGTGTTGGGACAGTACCTCGTACAGTCCTGTAGTGTGGTCCTCGGCCCGGTTCGGACCTGTATGCAAGCTCTACAATATCGGATGATGAGATCCACGCCACAGGACCTTGAGGACCTTTCTGATCGCCTTTTATTTTGGTGATTTCCGCGATATCGCCTTCTGCTGCTATAGCTCATGTAGATAGCGACTAGTCGCTAATTTATGAGATCCAAGTCCGATCGGCACCATTTTCGAACTTAAAATCGTCCCAATTTAATATGATCTCAAGATACGGGTAGGCACCACTTTGTATTACCGATGCCTGCGCTGCTGGCTCCCAAAAGCATGTGACGAATTGCGACCTGTGCTGATGTGGGGAAGCAGTTGCGGAAGAACACCCGCCTTCATCGGCGGAACCCAGGCCGCAATCCGCTGCTTCCTCAGAACTTATTCCGCGGCGGGCAGGTAGCAACAAGGACGCTTCTCCTGAGCGGGTCGACGTTGCAGCGGGAGCCAGGCAGCTGATATATATGGTGGAGTCGCCGGCGGGGCGGTTGCCCGGCGAGCTCTGGGACCTCGTGTTCGGCGCCCTCTCAACCGGGCAGCAGGGGGCCACCGGGGAGCAGGAGGTGCCGAGCTCCACGGCGTCGGCCTGTGCGCGCCTGGTATGCCGAGACTTTGCCGTCAGGGCGGCCGCGGTCGTATCACGGCTTTGCCTACAGACACTGTCGGGGCCGGCAGGCTGGCACCGCCGGTTTCCCGAGCTCACTGAGCTCGACCTGCGGCGCTGTCGCGCCGTCTCCGCCGGCGAGCTGCATGCGCTGTCCGCCCTGCCCGCCCTCCGCACCCTGCGGTTTAGCAGCGTGCACAATCGCGACAGGCCGAGCTCCGGGCTCCGGGACGCGCGGCTGCTGGCGCTGGGGGGCTTGCCGGCCCTGCG
Organism: Tetraselmis striata; assembly: GCA_006384855.1. NCBI lineage: Eukaryota > Viridiplantae > Chlorophyta > Chlorodendrophyceae > Chlorodendrales > Chlorodendraceae > Tetraselmis > Tetraselmis striata. The sequence continues at coordinate 16,416 of VCJN01001059.1, read as the reverse complement.
CGCCCTCGCGCTGGATTCCTACCAGGTTCCCAACGAGCTGCGGCTGCAGGACCTGGGCGCCTTGGCCGGCCTGCGCGAGTTGCGTTTCTGCAGCTGCCGCTTCCGAGGCAGCGGTCCCCTGACCTTGGCGCCCCTGCAGCGGCTCCAGAGCCTCGCGACCCTGACCTTCACCGGCTGCACCGGGCTCAGCGCCGCCGGGCTCGCCTGCCTAGCGACGATGCCGTGCCTGGCGGTGCTTGGGCTGGACCACTGCTTTGTGAGTGACGCCTTCCTGGGCGCGGCGGCGCTCCTGCCCGGATTGGAGCAGCTGAGCCTGAGGGGGGCCAGCGATGCGTCCGATGAAGGGCTGGCAGCCCTCCGCCCGCTCGCCCGCCTGACTCACCTCACCATCACACGCTCCAGCGCCATCTCGGACGCCGGCGTGCGCTCCATCGCAGCGCACCACCGGCAGCTGACGCACCTCTGCCTCGCCAGCTGCCCCAAGGTGACGGACGAGGGGGTGGCCGCCCTGGCAGCGCTGCCCTGCATGGCGTCGCTGGATCTGAGGGGCTGCGTCCGCGTCACGAGCGCCGGGGTCGCCGTGCTGGCGCCAACGGCCACCCTGCAGGAGCTGCGCCTCAGCTGCTGCAGCCAGCTCACCGATGCGGCGATGCAAGCGCTGTCAGCGGTGAGCACGCTCACCACGCTCGACATCTCACACTGCCATCAGGTCAGCCCGGTGGGCCTGTGCGCGCTGCGCGGGATGCCCCACTTGACTTCCATACGTACGGCGGCATGAGCTCACGAGGAGGTGACAGAGGCGGCGCCGCAGCGCCAGGCATCGCCGGAAGTCGATGGGCAGAGGGGGAGCATCTGCCGCATTTGAGTGCGCGCACAGCATGCACGGCCTGTGAGTCACCAGCTGCGTGGATTGAAGTGTATCAATGCGTCAGTAGTGCGCAAACTTCCGCACATGAGTGTACATGAGTGTATCACATGAAAAAATAGGCAGTTTTTGATGCTTTTAGTTTTATGTACAAGTAGGACAGGAGGTAATCGCCGGCAAGACCGTTGGGGTACGTGGCTGGTGCGTTACTGATTCGCTGTATCAACATTGTGATATTAGTTTGTGTAGTCTAGCAGTCTGAGAGCTAGGAGAGATCACACCCAGTGTGCTCCTTGCACGCCCACTGCGGACTCGCTCCGCGATGCGACGTGGCATTCCAGCACCTACCACCACTACCCCGGCTCCACCAGCTGCATTGCTGCGCTGTTGTGAGGATCGCATGAAGCGACAGGCATCAACGGCAACATCTCTGGCAGCACATGGGGCCAACGCTCCCGAGCCCCGAATCTCTGACAATCTTGCAGAAGAAGTGCGGATGCAGTGCCTGCTGCAGCATGGACCCAATTATTATGACCCTGTTCACCACGTGAGAATTGTGTAGTATCGTAGTTCGTGTCGTTCATGTCATCCGTGTTACAATTCGTCATCGATTTCTTTTAATGCTGGGCTTGAGGCAGGCCAGCTGTCTCTCGACCTGGCTTGATAAACCCGAATCTTAGGGCCGGCTAGCGCCGCTGCATGTCATCATCTATAGGGTAAGGATGCCGTCCTCACTTTTTTGTTTAAGGTGGTAGCTTACCAGCTTGCTGCCTTGCCAAACACGGCTTTGACATTGTCCTCTGATTGTTTTTGGACAGAAATGGAACATACTACTTATTACAGGAGCAGCACATACACCCCGGGCCTGTATGGGCAGTCTGTATAGCTCAGGGGGGGGCTGAGATTGAAACCTCGGTAGCTGTACCAGGCGTGGTGGTTTCGCTATATAGACTTCCACTAAGTGCGACAAGCTGACAGTCGGAACATGATTGTAGGGACCTGCACGATCCTCTCTGAAGACTTTGATGTGCTACTTCTATCGCGGGAGGTCAAATTGCGGCCATTCACAGTGTTCACATTTTTCCTTTCGAGGCACCACGCCAGTATCACCACAGGATGACTTGCTTCGACACGCCACCCGTCGTTGAGCATTTCTTCAAGTACTTTCTGGTCCACGACTCCTGTGCTGAAACGCCACTCTAGTTTCTGGCCGCTGGTCTGAGGATACCCGGTTTCCAACTTCGGCACTTGTGGTTTGACAGTGATAACCCTGTTCACACGACGTCGCGTTTCAAGGACCTCAGCGGCCCGAGCCGCCGCTACTATCTGGGCCGCAAGATCAGCGGCGAGGCCACACCCAAGCCCCCCGGCGGACATAACGTCCTGATGTCCTGCTGACGACAGCTTCCCGGCGATAAAGTGCACCTATATCGGCTCTCTGTCGCCGACGCTGAGCAGGGCCGGTGGCAGTATATGCACCAAGCTACACGCTACTGTTCGTATCGACGAGTGTGGCGATTTGGACTACACGAAGTGGATCCGCCCTGCAGTGATAGAGTATATGTCAACAAAGTCCGCTAGTATCAGCAACGGTACTAGGCTATCTGGGTCGTGAGATATGCCCATGCCATATGTGCGCGGCGATTCGATTTTCTTGTGCAGGTTGAGGCGAATCGTTGCGGCGATCCCCGATAACATCAACGACTACTATGATTGATCTATAACGAAAACAAAAGTAAAATATATGCAGTGTCACGTCTACTTGGCACACCCATGGATAGATAGGCTTGCTAGGCACCCGGCTTGGGATGATAAAGTGTTAATATCCGCTGAGGAGGAGACTGCTAATGCACACTAAATCAACTTAAATTCATAACGTCGTCATCATTCGTGCGTGTCCTGCTAAGTACTACTCCTCAGCTCTAGTATCTCAGCATCCATTTAATACGCCCCTCTCCTGGAAAGCACGAATATGCGTACGGACAGTGCTGCCACACACCATACGCCCACCTGCGGGATCACAGAAATATGTCGCATGCATCAGAATAACGAGTTGCACCTATATATATGCATGGTATAGCTCATTCATGGGCAGTTACGATTAAATGATGGTATTTTTTAGCCCCCCCCCCCCCCCCCCCCAACCCCAACTAAATCTTATTAGGTCTGACAGTACTTAGTAGAACATGCCCTCAGCTACATAAAAACTCCCTCTGACATGACTTTTCTGAACTGCTTGGCTGTGTGCAGAAGGGTGTTCCCTGCCATATGCAAGCATAAAACGGAGAGGGGGTGGGGCACTTTTCGGAACCATCAGCAAATTACAGTCAGCATCAAAGCAACCCCACCATATGGTGGCCCTATCCATCCCTCCATGTAGTGCTCTGCAGCTGCCGCTGACCTGCCGTATTTCACCACTTTATAGTATACGGTATCGTTTGCCTGGATGACACAGATACCGTTGCCAGCGCATGCGGCGCGGCGGTGAGAGACTCAGCTCAGGCCACGAGCCGCCAGACACAGCTTAAGTGCTGAAATGAAAGGATTTAAAGATCCCCCCCCCCCCCCCCCCCTCTCAGTTTCTCCGGAAATCGGGTATCTAAAGCATGACATTTAATTATAACTGCCTAATATCGCGCAGGTAGGGCAGGATAATTAACACGCATACTACGAGAACCATTGCTGGCATCAGTGCACCCAGCGAGGCAGCAATTCAATTCCTCGGTCATGGGATCACTGATTCATCATTTCATGCCGTCAATTGTACTACATCTCACTCCATGATGCAGAGTATAACAAATTGGAGGGCAGCCGGCGCAGCAGGCAACACACGCGCCTAAATATGATTATATATATACGCAATGGTGGCAGACGAATACTAAGCAGAGCAAACAGCATTATTAGATTTTAGGGACATTAGGGTTAGCAACCCTGAAAAGCCATGGAGTTTCTATGTACTGTAGCCCCATCCAATAGTAAAGGAATCCCTCATTTCCCCGAGAATCCGTGTTTGTTCCCATGGCGCATCGCCCGTTATAAGTCTCGTGGTTTGACGTGTGGAATCCTGACTGACTGACTTGCCAGGCTCGCAGAAGAGGGATGATATGAACAGACGCATCGGAAGCAACGCCACTCGTGGAAACAAAATCGGTCATAAGTCGCCCTGTCTGGCCACCGTCGAGTCTGTAAACCCAGTTGTCGTCAGTATGCAAGAGCGGCAAGTAGGCCCGCGTGCGCACTAGCCGACTGGCGCCAGACGCCGCTTACTTGGCCTTGCATCCCTTCTCGTGCTTCTCCAGCGCCTCCCAGTTGAAGGTGCGCCCGCAGCCCCCGCACGGCGCCAGCGAGCCCTCCTCCCAGGCGGCGGTCATGCGCCGGTTGAACGCCTCGATGTCGGGTGGCCGCCGCGGCAGCACCCCCTCCGCCACGCCGTCCCTGAAGGCGCGCAGCTGCCCGGGGGCGGCGGGCTCTGCCAGCTCCGGGGGCGGCGGCGGCAGGCTTCGTCGGAGCCGCGGCGGCCTGCGCGCCATGTCGGCCTCCCACTTGACGAGGCACTGGGGGAGGTGGATGCCCAGACTGCGGAGAGCAGCGCCAGGGACGATATTAAGCCTTTGCCGAGCTAAAGCCACCAACAACCCCTCAACATACTGATGCCAGCACGCGAGCTTTCTGGTACAGTATAATGCCGGCTTCATTGCCTTCTACCCGTTGTCAGTCTGACTTAAGTTTTAATGAAGAATACCTGTATGCACCGGGAGGAGGGTGCACCGCTTCCCTGTAATATGCTATACGGGCATCGGTCGGGAATACTGTAATCGAGGAACAATGGAAAGCTTGCAGCACCGTAATGAACAAAGACTGCGTTGTACCATCGGTATCACAAATATGACACAAATGATGCCCGTAATATGAGCAGCCGACTTTGAGGGGTTGTGACAACTAAACGAAATTTCATGTGCATATTGCGGATGGTTGTAGTGAATGTTTCATAGATTTGAGTCTCGGCGCCAAATGTAACCAAAGCTGCTTCCTTGGCCGCAGTTCTGTCAAGGCATGTGTATATTGAGGGGTAAGGCAGACATAAGCGGCGGGATTGCAGAGGGAGAGCGGCGAGTAGAGCGGTGACGTACCTCTTGCTCATGAAGGCGCGGCCGCAGAGGAAGCAGACATAGGACCTGGGCCCCGGGCTGGCGGACCCCGCTGGAGTGGGTTGGCTTTTGCTGGGCACCGCACCGCAGATACCGTGTGCATCAGATGCTGTGGATGCGGAAGGGCCGTCAGGGCAAGAATAGGGGGAGGGGTCGGCGCACGTCTGTGGGGGAGTGATGGGGTGCGGCTGCTGCTGGCTGCCCTTGCCGCCCCCGCCCTTGCACCCCTTCTCGTGCTTCTCCAGCGCCTCCCAGTTGAAGGTGCGCCCGCACTTGGGGCAGCCCGCAAGCGACGCCTGGTCCCAGTACGCCCCCATGCGCTTGTTGAACGCCTCGATGTCCGCGGCGCAGCGCGGTAGCACTCCCTCCGCCACGCCGTCCTTGAAGGCGCGCAGCTGGGAGGGGGCAGCGGGGTCCGCCAGCTCGGGGGGCGGCATGGGGGGAGCGCGCTGCTTGCCGGGCTCGCGCTGGGACTCGTTGGCGACCCACTTGGAGAGGCACTGGGGGAGGTGGATGCCCAGGCTGCGATGGAGGTTCACACCACAGGAACGGAGTTGTCAGTTCACCGCGCCCGACTCACTGCCAACTGCGTGTCCCTCATTGCAACCCTCCAAGGTGGCTGAGCGGCAGCGCCCCCCAATGGCAACGGCAGGCTCGGAAAGGGACTGCCGATCATCGCGCATGGCGGGCCTCATCGCCAATGGGTGGCACACCTGCGGCTCATGAAGCCACACCCGCATAGGTAGCAGTTGTAGGTCTTCGGGCTACCGGTGCTGGTGCCGCCGCCGCTGCTCGCCTCTGTGCCGCCGCTGCCATCCGCACAGTCCAGGAGCAAGTGAGACCTGGGGTTGGCGCTGCTGTCAAAACCCACAGAGCACCACATTGCCCTCATAATTATTCAAAGGCCAACGCAATTGAGTGGCCGAATTTTAGGGCATTAAAGCATTGTTCAATCCTCACATAGTCGTGCGGATTTACTAACGGAGAAGGTGATCCATCAGCTGGTCCCTGCTCCGAAACCATACTTTCGAGAAAGCCCATTACTAATCAACACTGCAGCTGGTTATTGTTTTGGGTTAACATTTGCAATACACTTTTCCAACAACACTACCGCTGCCTGCTGCCTGCTATGAGTAGAGTCCTAGAGTGTATGTGTTGGGGCAAACTTGACACCAGCCCACAAATTGCACACCTGGCACGTGGAATAAGTTCCATGCGTGCAATAGTGTCACATGGGTCTGATAACCACATCGAGCAAGGGGCACCCCATCTATCAAACATAATCACTATCACAGGCCACAACATAGTCTGCTTTGTGATAAGCTGATGGCCACGGCAACAACAGCCGAATGGTGGGGGCGGGCTTTCGGGGCAAGCCATGTTGTGACCACAAGCACACGAGGCGTGATAGGGCCGAGTATGGGCCGGCGCACAGTGGGCCGGCCGGATCCGTGGTGGATAGCCCAGGCCGGTCGCCAGCAGAGCGGTCCTGCCCAGCAGCTTCGCCGCCGCCGCCGCCCTTGCACCCCTTCTCGTGCTTCTCCAGCGCCTCCCAGTTGAAGGTGCGCCCGCACTTGGGGCAGCCCGCCAGCGCCGCCTGGTCCCAGTGCGCCCCCATGCGCTTGTTGAACGCCTCAATGTCCGCGGCGCGGCGCGGCAGCACCCCCTCCGCCACGCCGTCTTTAAAGGCGCGCAGCTGGGAGGGGGCGGCGGGGTCCGCCAGCTCGGGGGGAGGCATGGGGGGAGCGCGCTGCTTGCCGGGCTCGCGCTGGGACTCGTTGGCAACCCACTTGGAGTGGCACTGGGGGAGGTGGATGCCCAGGCTACTCCCACACAGACACAGACACAGACATCAACCGCTAGGACAGCCTAGCTGCTGCAACATAGCCAACGAGACGACTCTTTGCATTGATCCTGCAACACGCGCACTCATGCACACCCCCTCTCTTTCGCAGTGTCGGGTAGGGCATGGCACATGTTCGCATTGGTACAGCCTTGCAGGCATGGATGCATGGAGGTGGAGCTCAGTGGCGGCACCGCGCCCTCCCCCCCCCCCCCCCCCCCCGCCTCCCCACCCACCTGCGGCCCATGAAGCCCCGCCCGCATAGGTAGCACGTGTAGGTGCGCGGCGCTGCGCCGCCTGTGGACGCATTGCCGCTGGCGCTGGAAGCGCTGTGCAGCACGCGGGCGACAGTCATTGGCGCCGCGGAGCAGAACGGCCCTGGACCGGCGGGGGGGGGGGGGGGGGGGGGGGCGGGGGCGGAGGGGGGGGGGGGGGGGGGGGGGCATGCACGGGGGTTGCGCAGAGGGGGCACTCACAGGGAGCCTGCAGGCGCGGTGGCCGACAGCCCGGACTTGCTGGGTGAGGAGTCCGAGCTGCGATCAGCGGGACCGCATGCATGCAGTCAAGTCAGTGGCTGAGAGCCCGTGCGGTTGATGGGGGAGGCCAGGGCAAGGCAAGAGTGCACGCAGCTGGTGGTAGTTACCCGCCGCCAGTCCCCTTGGCGGCGCTGCTGAGCGGCTTGAATGGCTTCTCCGCGGAGCAGATCGTCTGGTGGCGCGTGAATGGCTCCGCGGTGAACGTGCGCCCGCAGTGCGGGCAGCTGTTCAGCGAGGCCGTGTCCCAGACGCTCAGCATGCGCGCGTTGAAGGCGTCCACCGCCGCTGCCGAGGTGGGCAGCGAGACATCTTTGTTGGAGGCTGCCACCTTGGCGGGGTCCGACGGGTCTGCCAGCTCTGGAGGTGGGTTGGGTAGCGCCCGGCGCTCCTTGCCCGGCTTCTGCGCCTCCTGTGCCAGCCACTTTTTCTGGCACGTCTTGATGTGGATGAGCAGGCTGAGTGCGGGAGCAACGTAACAAGGATAAGAAAATACCAAGATAAACTAATGTGAGTAAAATAGGGGGCATTTTCTTTACACGGGCGTTGGCAGGGGCTCAACATTGGCTCTGCTGTTTTGACAGAATACAGAATAACATTTGTTTTGCTTTCCTTGCTTGGGTAGAAAGCAAAAAACACACACATATACTGCGCAGATACGGTACATGTAATCATGGAGATACCCGGTAATATTATAAGGTATGGCGACTATATAAACATGTAAGCTGCCTATGACCGAACAACGACTCCGAGAAACCGCGCGCCCTCGCCCATCGGTCAGCCCACCGCGGGAGTTGCCCGGGCACGGGGCACGGCAGCTGGGGTCACAATGCGGGACGGCAGGGGGGGGGGGTGCATGGTTGGTGGCAGCCAGTGCGGGTGGGGCAGAACCTCTGGCTGCCGAACTGTGCCCCGCAGAGGTAGCAGCTGAGCGCGCGAGGCTTGGACTCGAACGCCATGCCGCCACCCGCACCGCCGCGACGTCCAGCCGGCTGGCTGTCCTGTGTTATCGCGACGTCCCGACGCGCTGTTGCGCCAGCTCGTCCTTTGGAGGTCGTGGCAGTGGCTGATCCAAATGGCTTCTTCGTCCGTGCTAGTGGGGATTAGACGGGCGTACACGGGGACGACGGCAAGCTTGATGTAAATGTCGCGCAGCTGCGTCTGCGTACAGGTGATATTTCGTGCCCCTCGGCGGCACGGCACGGCCGACGACTAGCGACTATACCTGACTATTAATTAATACATGAGCTATATATAGCAGCAGAAGGCGATATCAGGAAATCACCCCTATACCTGACTATACTACCGTTTATGATTAATGGTACCGGTACGCTTGACTTGCGGTACATGTACAACCGTACAAGCAGGGGTCGCCACTGACAGAAACCAGGTATACAGGTACTCGCACCTGTACAGCAACGTACCAGTGAGGATTACCTGTGTTGAGCTATATTTAGTACTGCTTTTTGCGGCGGATTTGATACTGGTCTTTTTGTATAATTCACACCAGTCCGGGGCGGGTACAGGGTACCCGTAGAAACGTGGATAGTGACGACTCATCCAGGCGGCGGTGCTGGTACCCCAGCCCAGGCGGTGCTGAGGGAGGGATCGAACCACAGTACAATTTCAACCGAACGTGACTCGTGCAGTCACTTCTGGCCGCCAAGGACGGGTTTCCATTACTACTCGTACCTAAGGATTACTTAAGGATTACCTAAGGATCCTTACTCCCGTATGGGTGATGATGAGTGAGATCCGATTTGTGGTTTGTAATTCATAAGTCGCTAGATTTCGGGAGTCGAGAGGCGGAGCAGAGCCGCAGGCGAATGACTCACTGTGCCCGGCGATGTCGTAATGATTAGTAAAGGGTTACTCAGATATTTTTGCGGACGCTTGCTGCTGCAGGATGATCTATGCTTGATCTACCCGAGTTGTGTCTGCGCGAAGACAAATAAAATGAGTCTTCTCCATGTGTCTTAGTCATATATGTTTCCATTTTTCTTCGCACCGCAGCTTGATAACACGCTACCAACACCGATGGCCATGTTTCACGCAGCTGCCGAGGGGGTGGGCGAGCTGAGCTTGTCCACTATCAAGCAGGGCGATATGGCAAACCTGGCTGCTCGGCACAGCGACAGTATTTGCAGCGGCGGCGGCGTGTTGAACCCGTACGCGAGCCCTGGGTACCCGTCCAGCGCGGCGTACCGCGCCGAGTGCCAGTCGTTCCTGCAACGCTGCAACCCGGTGCTATACGGCGCTACGAGCAGCAGCAGCAGCGTCACGCATGACTGCTCGCAATATACCGCACTCGCCGAGGCGGTGTGTGGGCTCGTCGCCGCGGCGGTCGCTCTCGCGAGCGCGGGACGTTTCACGGCGCTCACCGACCCAACGCGCTTGTCGCTGGATGACCCTGCCAACACGTGGGCCTACTCCGGCCGGCTGCACCGACCGGAGGTACAGGTGCTCTTACCGCTATTGGACAAGACTATCACGCTCAAGCAGTTCTGGATGACGCCCCCCGACTTCTCAGAGGGTGGCCTCGTGGACGGCCACACAACGGTAGAGGCCCACACCCGATTCGCACAACTTTCACCCGAATGGCCAATAACGCCCAGGATAACGCACGGCAACCAAGCATAGTCCACCCTCTCAAATGTGGGCATGCCATATGGCGCTAGGTGCTACCTCAGCTTGTTGATTCGTAAAGTGGTGTTATACAGTGAGGAGTGGTAGATGCAATACAGCACTGAAGCGATACTGTATATATATATATATATACATATATACATGTATATATATACAGAATATGTATAGATATGTATATAGAATATGCATATATGCATATATATACACATACAGGCATATATTTATATATGCGTGTGTGTTTGTGTATCCTATATATGTATAAATATTCATTTCGTTAATGTGTGTGTGTGTGTGTGGGGGGGGGGGGGGGGTATATGTGATTATATGGCGCAACCACAATGCAATAAACTGAAATAATATTTAGCCGCAACGGGAGAGTGTTATGTGAGCGTACGATTACGCGCCCACCGTGGTCCACATTACACAGTCACAGAGGGTGCATGACGGAACTACACACACTTCCGCTGTGGGTACACGAGTAGCAACCTGAGCCCGCAGCCCCTGGGGGATCCGCAGGGCTCGGTTCTATGGGATGGCGCGGTGGTCCTCGCCGACTTCCTGACGCATTGTGTGGAGATCATGCTGTCGTGCCACCACCACTACGCGCGCTTCCCGCAGCGCACCGCTGAGTGGCGCTGGGAAGACAAGACCGTGGTGAGCGGCCCACGCTTTTGGCCCACAGCATGCCTGCGTCATTGTCGCATGTATTAGCCTTTTGCCTTTATACACGACAATGCACCAGCTAGGCAATGACCGCGCAGCCAGGGGGCGAACCTGGGCAATAGATAGCTGATAGCTGATGAGCGACGGTGCTCCCCTTTAGACTCTGCTGGTGCGTTACTAATGCAGACGCGCCTCTGTCTCCAGGTCGAGCTCGGCGCGGGGCTGGGCCTGCTGTCCTGCACCGCGGCGCTGCTGGGCGCCAAGGAGGTCTTTTGCACGGACGGCGACGGCGCCACGCTGCGCATGGCGCAGGCCAACGCAGACCTGCTGCAGCTCAGCCACCCCGGGGCACGTAACACCATCCGCGTGCGCCGCCTCAAGTGGGGTGAGGGGCAGGAGGGCAGCCTGGGCGCGGCGCTGCCGGTGGATGTCGTGGTGGCGAGCGACGTGCTGTACGTGCTGGACAACCCGGGCGCCTGGGGCGCCTTCCTGCGCACGCTGCTCGCGCTGTGCAGCCCCGCGACCGTCGTCCTCCTGCAGTACACGGACCGCGGCCACCCGCGCGCGTTTGTCAAGTTCATGGCGCTCGCTACGCGCGCCTTCCACATCGTGGAGGTGCCTGGCCACCTGCTGCACCCAACCCGCGACCCGCTCCACAAGCAGCGCATTGAGAAGACCACCGGCACGGTGCAGCTCTTCTGCCTCTCGAGGCGCGCTGGCGCGTTGAACTAGGCACGGGAATTCGCCGCCCCTCATGGCATGTCATTCGCCACTTGCCACAGCACTGCACCACCCCCCGCGGCACAGGTAACGCCCCACTCTGCAATTGCATTTAAGGTGGGAAGATCCTACATAATTCATTGATATCACAGAAGGATCAGCAGATGATGGCCGTTTGGTCGATACACCGGCGATTAAAGACAACCGTTGGATACACATCACCCGAGAATCACCGGGAAGCTGCATAGCGATGAATGCCATCGCAGAGACGTGTAGTTATAGATTTGGCTAGTTGAGCCACCGAGCGCCACGAAGGACCATTTACTTCGCGCAAAAGACGTGTTTAATAACATTATTCGTGATTGTGACATAGAAACTTGTCGCCCAAGGAACCACGTTCCGACGGGAACACCTGCAGCCATCACGACCACCACGGAATGCATCCAGGTTTGATACCGCGATTCCGACGCAAGTACGCGCACAGTATCGCAACACCCCTCTGCGGGAAACAGCACCACGCTTGCCAGCCGGATGACCGCCTCCATTGATGCACACATCAAACCCTTGGTAGTCGCCTCTCCATCTATCTTCTCCACAGGCGCATGGGCCATGCAAGGGGCGAGCTGGCGCCCGCAAGCATTGCCACTCCGCCGCGGCAAACGGCACAAAGAAGAGGAAGTGGACGATGCAGGTGCGCACCTTTTGAAAGTGCGGCAAGGGGGGCGCTTGGTTTGCACACTACATAGATGAACACGCAACGGGATTCCAAGTTGCTGGGTCGGAAGGCACCTCGGCACCGCCCTTCCCTGTAGTAGTAAAGGGTTTCGGGCTTCACTTGTGCCTCGATCAGCGGTCCGCATCAGCTCGCGCCTTGCACATGGCGTCTGGTGCCGCCTTGCACCACGCACATTGCGGACTATCCTCCTGCTCTTCATGGAGACCGCCGCGGCCCTTGATGGCCGCACTCTGGTCTCGCGATCTCTCTCTCTTGGCACCAGAGTCCCCTGCACCGCCTTGATCGCGCAGATGCCACGCTCAATCACGGCGCAGAAGCACCATCCAGGGTGGGCCCCTCCCCGCCGAGATGGCCGCTCGATAGATCGACAGCCGCCGACTTCTTTGGGCTCCGCGGCCGAAGCGAGGAGAAGGTCAGTCGCCCCCGCCGAGAGCCGCCGCCCCCGCTGCTGGGGGGCACCGGCACCGGCGCCGACTGCCCAGGGTCCGCCGCAGCCTCCGGCCCGCTCTGCCCCTGCCCTTCCCGGCCCGGCTCCTGCCGCGCGGCTGCCGCCTGCTCCTGCAGCTGCGCCTCGGCGCGCGCCCGCAGCGCGTGCACCTGCGGAGGTAGAGAGTGCACCCGGCGGCTGTTAGTCGTTTTCGTAGGGGCAGCAGTTGATTAACCACAGTCTACTGTGTCAGCATAATACTAATCAATGCTGATTTTATGCTATAGTAGTAGTTACTGCCAGAGCTGAATAGCTGAACACTACCGGTACAGCAGTGTTATCGACGTACTAGATAGAATTGCAACAGTATCCCTCGTACCATAGTATTCTCAATAACGATGCCTAATAAAGTGCTTTTGTGTTTATACTATTATTACACAATCAGTGCGTAGTACCGAAGGCTTGCAAACAAGCAGCACATCCTTGTAGTATCTCCAAAGATTGGACTCGGATAATTGAAGGGCCCCGCTGGCTGCACCTTGGCCAGCGCGCGGGGCTTGGAGGAGGGCACCCCCCGCAGCGCCACCTCCGCCAGCTCCTTTGCCTCCGCCACGCGGCCCTCCTCCAGCGCGGTCGCCGCCGCCTTGAACGCCTCGTTGGCGATCGCCGGCGGCCTCAGCGGCGCCTCCGCCGCGGCGTCCTCGCCCCCTGAGCAACCACGGCGGCGCTGAGAGCCGCACCCAGCGGGCCGGGCGGACCCGAGGACTGCCCTTACCCGCAGATAAGCAACCCCTTGGATGCATGCACATACTCGCTCTCTCAACTTTGAGCATCATATTGACACCACGGATCCCTCGAAAAGTTTGATATGTTTATAGTACGGCTACTTCAACCGTTTGACACTATGTATGTATGGATATGTTTGTGTGCATGTGTGTGTTCACAACAACACCACCGGGAGCTCATCCCTTGGATACGGCTGGTGTGTGCTTATATCCTTATTAGGTCGGTAGGTTTCATGTCGCTGTCTGGGCGTTCGGCGGGAGCCCTGCATTGAGGCCGGGGATAGGGCATGTGCTCACTCTCGCGTAGATAATAGCAAGATATACGTGTTCCGGGGGATGGGAGGCGCGCAGCCTTGGCATGTGGGCCCCCACTGCCCCACTGAACCCCCCCCCCCCCCCCCCCCCCACCCCCAACCCCCCTTCCACCCACATCCTCGAGCTGCCCTGCACCGCTGTGCGCGCTGGGCCCACCTGGCTGCGCCGCCGCCTGCTCCAGCTGCGCGCTGAGTCGTGCCGCGAGGCTGCCGTGCTGGGAGGCGTCCCGCCAGGGCGTCTTCCACCTGCAGGCGCGCACAGGGCACGCGGGCCCGGGGCAGGGGTGAGCGGCGCTGACCTGACAATTGCCCGGGACTAAGGAGCAGCGGCGAGGTATCAGGGGCTTGGGGGGAGGGGGGGGGAGTGATCGGTGAGTGACTGAATAACCCATAATGCTTCAATCAGATTCCCCTATCCCAGCGTTTACTCAGGTAGAATTCAGTGGGTATACCAGTGATATCAGCTGGAATGAGAGGTGCCATGTACAAATAGATTTTACTGGATGTCCGTTCAAGCTAAAATTCTGCCTGGATTTGGTTCGGATTCCAATCCCAGATTGCCGCAGCTTGAGGAGTTTCTGCATGCCCCAGCTGGGGTGGCTTGAGCTGAGCTCACTGCGGCGCTACTGGGGTGGGCTACTGCGGCGCGGCATGGGCGCCGCGCTGGGATCAGAGGGTCGCGCACCGGCTGGGTGAGGGCTGCCCCCCCGGCGGAGCCTCGTCCTCTCGTCCGCCCCTCGAAGACAGCAAGGCGGGACGCAGTCCTGCCGGCTTCCTCCGCCGCCGCGTGCAGGCTGCCTGAACAGAGAGGACACCACGCGGCTGCCGGCGCCTGCAGCACGGCGCGGCGGCAAGATGGCTCAAGAGCCTTGGGCCGGCGGCGCTAGGACAGCTGACGCAGCTGCCGGGGCGCCTGGGGATGCAGTGCAGTGCGGTGCGGAGGGCGGGGCGGTGGCGTCCGCGGCGGCGGCTCACCCGAGATCGATGCCGCCATGCTCCTGCTGGCGCCAGACAGGGACGCTGCCACGCGCTGGGTGGTATGCTGAGGTGCCTGGCTCCGAGCTAGGCGCCCCCTCCCCTTGGCACCCCAAGGGAGGGAAGGAGAGGGAGGGAAGGAGAGGGGGTGGGGGAGGCAGCGGGCGTCAATGGTCCGCACACCGCAGCAGCAGCAGGAGGATACATGTTAAATGGAATTAATGCCCCGGGGCCCGTCGCACCCCTGATCGCCGCCGTCCTCTTCAGCCTGCCAGTCCATGGAGAGGTCCACGGAGGCTGTGTCTGCGACCGCACGAGGCGACAGCCCGCCAGGCCTATCAGCCGTATGCCAGCCCTGCGACCCACGCCAGCTGTCCCTGGCAATGCAGAAGGGGAAAGTGGCAGTGGCGTCGCCACTCGGAAAGTGGAGGAAAGGGAGTCCCCCCCCCCCCCCCCCCCCCTGTGCGCGCGTTTTACCCCATCTACCGGAGCTCGCTTGCATGATGTCTTTGCCACCCGACTTCCGTGGCAGGCGCCTATCGGCCTTGAGGATTTTCGCCATGTCAGCGCCGCAGCGGGGTATAAGGAGGCGATGTGGACAAGAGTCAGAGGGGAAGTGTGAGGGAAGGGGTGGAGACTTCGAGAGGAGGGGGCTTCGCACCCGGCGTATTTGCTATGTGAGACTCGGCAGCCCGGCTCTCCCGCGGCCCCTGCCGATGAAGCCCTGTTGCCAGCGTGGGTGAACGCTTTCGTCGTCGCATAGTCTTACACCAAGGGGGGGGGCCGGCAGAAGCCCTGCGCCGGCGGGGCCATCCGGGGCAGGTGCCTTTTTGTTTTCTGCTATTATTATCAAATGAGTTTGGTGGGGCGCGGGGAGGGTCGGAATTTGCCGTGGAAGCCCGTGGGCGTCGACACGGAGCAACGGCCCCACAAGAACCACACTAAGAGGGTAGGTGTAGACAAGCCCAGTGGATGCGGCATGCGAGCTCGCCACCGATCCCCAGGGCGGGCTCCCAGCAGGGCGCGCGCATGCTCGATGCGTGCCTGGAATCTGCCCGTCGATAGACGCCGATCCCAGTCAGGCGGTCCTCGTCCGCGTGGCAACCGGGGGACACCATCGCGCCACCCGGCCGCGGCGGGGCGGGTCGAGGGCCGCAGAATCTGTCAAACAGGGGAAGAGCAGTCGGTGAGCGTGAGCAGATTTCCTTGAGGTGCTTGCCTGGTTAGGGGAGAGGTGGCTGAGGGCCCAAAGCCCGGACCCGAGGAGTAACTTGATGCCGAAATGATTCTGTGCTGGTGCCGACTGAAGCGTATAATCCCTGCTCGTACCCTGCTCTTTCCCTCTCCGGCCAAAAGTCGGGTTGAGCGCGCAGTAAACACTGACAGTGCCCCTATTAGAACCTGAAGTACCCCATACTTTGTTATAATGATGATACAAAATGACGACTTGCGTCGTCGTCTATCGTCGAATCCGCCTGCTCTGGCGCGATAGTCAAGTGCGACTATTTGTTGCTTACGCGGGCGGTACATAATCATAAGGATTATATCGCCATATGGTCGCTGCTGTAGGTTTCATCCCAATAACAGATCGCCGCTTTTGTCTCATCACACCACCTCACACTGTTGAAATCCCCCGCCTACCACCACGTCCAGCTCGCTCCTTCCGACGGCCTCCGTGCGGCAGCCCACCGCCAGCTGCAGGAGCAGCAGCATGGCACCTCTCAGCATACGCGCCGTCGCCGCCCCGCCAGCCGCCACGTT